>JAJOOR010085592.1:0-144105 GCA_036250505.1 Solanum acaule | reverse complement strand
TTATTTGTGTTCAAGATTGGCTTAGAAGTGAGCCTTTTCCAATCAATATTGAGGAAGATTTAGAGTATCTTGAGCAACTTGAACTCGGTAAGAATTTGGTATTTGTATTAATTGTCTTGAAAATAATTTTCTTACTAGTGTTTCTTAACAACTAACAAATTCTTTCATATTTTTTTAGATTTTGCATGTAGTGGGACTGAATCTAGTATTATTGATATATAGTTGCAACTTGTAAGTTCAACTATCAACTAGTGAAGCATGGTAATGGGTAAGTAAATAACTTATTTACACAACTTGTTTGATAGTTTTATATATTTTATTATGAAATGTAGATAATTTGTCTAAAGAGTTCTATTTTCTCGCAGGCACATCACTGATTCACTGTTTTGTTATTTTCTTGGTTGCTATCTGTTGGAACTTGGAACTTGGGAGTTGTTGCATTGGAGGTTGCACAACAATGTTTTGTTAATACTAGTTTGTTAATGTTGCTGCCTGCTGGACTGCTTGGACAAGAATTATCAGTTTTGTTTGATTATTTTAGTCAATGATATTGTAAGTTGCAAGTTAAATGTTTGTTGAAATTTGTCTGCTCCTTGGCAACAAATGCTTGCAGGCTGCAGCAACATTGGTCAAACTGCTTTCCATTTCTGCTTTTCTGTGAGTTGTGAAAGTAAAAGGCTTGTGACTTGTGACCTGCTTGTAAAGAGATGAGAATATGCACTTGTTGTGCTCACAAAAGTTATGAGCTGTGAATCTGTGACAGACTTGTGAGTTATGTCCTGAACTTGTTGAGTTGTGCTCACAAGAGATGAGAATATGCACCTGTTGAGTTCCTGCAGAGATGAGAATTTGCAAAAGTATATGACAATATTAAATACCTGCATTTCTGAAGTCTGCACTTGTTCTGAAGCCTTTTTTTTTTTCAATTCCTGCATTTCTGAAGCTTTTTTGTTCAATTTACAAAAATTATCCATATGGCACAAGCCACTGTTAATTAAATTTGGTTAAACCGAAAACCAAACCGAAATTATAATTACCGAACCAAACCAAATTTATTTCAATTTGGTTTGGTTTCACATTTGGCCAAACCGAAAACTTTAAAACCGAACCGAAATTTAAAAACCAAACCGAACCGACCGAACACCTAGCCCTATTAATAATATAATTCCAAGATCAATTTGAGACATATGTATCCCAAATATGTGCATCATAGAGTCAACATGAACCCCAGGATCATATCTAGCAGCATATAATTAGGAACCTAACACCACCTTCTCATAAAATTAATTATGAATAATAACACTAGAAAGTAGTGCATGATATCACATTAAGGCAATACAATGCACAAAAGTAACAGTCATTAACTTATATCGTTTTGGAAGTCAAGTTCACTACGTCTTATTCATATCATTAATGTCCACAAACTGACCATCCAAGCATTCACATGACTCTTAAAGCTAGATACCAATTGGAACCTGAAATCTAGGTTACCTCGTTGAGAACCAAATAGGAATCCTGAGATACAATTGGACTAAACACATATGAAAAGAGTCATACCACACAAAATGAGTCAAGAAGTGATACAAGTTTCTAAAATGATTTATAGCCTGATGATCCAACATGGACTCTAATACCAAATTGTCACGATCCCTTAACCCCAAACTTAACGTCCCACATGATCACACATATGGAATCTGATACCAAATTGTCACGATCCAACCCACTTGTCATACATGCACCTACTCTAACACCTAGATAGGATAACCATTAACCCCAAACTTAAGATCCCACATGATCATACATAAATCCATATATGAGTCCAACTCACCTTTCAAGTAATGTGGACCACTCAAGTGTTCATAAAATATCATTTGTAGTTTTTGACATGAAAATATGATCTACATAAGAACCATCCCAACATTTAAACACAAACCCAGCCATTCGTGGACCAACACGTGACAAATATAACAGAATAATCAAACCAAGTTCTCTGTTAGTATATCGGTGTGGTATCCAAGTCAACCAATGTTAGTACATCGGTGTGGTATCCAAGTCAACCAATGTTAGTACATATCAAGCGTGGTATCCGAGCTAACCATTAGTTTTTTTCTTAGTGTGGTACCCGAGTTAACCATTAGTATTATCTACCAGTGTGGTACCTAAGAAAACCACCAATCACAAACAACATGCACAATCAAAATCACAATGAACAACCACACTTGAAGCCATGAGTAAATTAAACAGGTTCATTGCATGAAATTATAAACATAAAGTCATTTCACATTCACCCTTTATTTCCTGAATATGCATTACACAAACATATCACATGGAACAGTCAATATGAACACACACATACATATATACACCTATATATCAATAGCCCAATATTGGACCCCATTATTACTACACATTCATTAACAGGAAAATACCTCCATAGTCCCATCAGTTCCCCTTGATTATCACAAGTCCCAGAAATGGCTATAACTCAGCAATTTCATAATACTTAACCTTAAAATCACCACCAAACCACCCCAAAAAGAAAATTCAAGGTTAACTAGAAAACCTAACCCTTATTCATTATTTTCCCCCACTTTAACAACAATAACAATAACATTTAGCCTTCCAGACTCCATGCACAAAGGCATATGCATGAAACCTCTCATCCATCTACAAGAATAATATGAAATATAATACAAGTCTAACTATTCAATTAAGAAAATTGAGCCTACCTGAGCACCAAGAAACTGCTGAAGTCTAATTGCAAACTTTGACTCCTTTTAGCTTTTAGCTTGTTCTTAGTCTAAAATAATAATACAATACCAAATCAATCACAAATGACTTAAATATTTCCAAACTATATTATAATCCAAAACTCTATGCTAACCTCATGATTTCCCTGCTATTAATTTATCAAGGATTACCAATCTCATGATTACTCTAACACATTATGATAAATAAGATCAAGAATTGCCTCTTTTATTAATAACCGAAGGTCTTACACCCTAAAATCATCATAAACCTAGATCTTCTTCACCTTAGAATGAATTCAAACCCTTCCATAGGGCCACAAATATTTTTTCTAAGGCCTAATAAGCAAACTACAAAAGTAGGGAATCATATTGCTCACCTTTACGAACATTCCTCATGAAATCCTATTGAAGTTTTCCCTAGGTCACTTTTTTCTTCTCCAAAAACCTTCTTGGGTGATTATGGGTGATTTTAGGGGTTTTTCTACATTTACAATGTCTTATCGCGCTATAGTGGTCCAATCAGATCCCTGATCCCGCTATGGTGTCCTAAATCAATTATTTTTTTCTTTTTTACTCATAAAGATAGGACAGATCATTAAAATAAGCTTCTTGAAGATTTTTTTTTTATCAAGGGTAAGCTATAGAAAGAGTGTAGATTTTGTCTTCTAATTTAGTGTTTGCTGGAAAAAAAATGTGTGATGTCTAGAGAGAAGTACATATCTACAATTTACTTAGATTTTATACAATCTCAGTGATTTTCCATCGACAATAATTCAAGTAAGTCGATATGATACAACAATAGAGATATTGGAGTTATACTTACCAGATAAAACAAACAATGGGTTTTTTAGGCTCTTGATAGGTGTAGATCTAGATTTCCTCAAATCAACTCCTGTAAAAAATGATGAATTAGACTTTTAAGGATTTAAACATAGATGGGGGAATTAATCAATCTTTTGAGATACAACCCATTAAAGGATAGATCCAAGAAAGGAAAACTAGTTATTGATGATAAAATTACGTGGGGGAGTTAATTTGACATGGTTAACAAGCATTGATTTCTCTTTAACAAGTGTAAAGGCTAAGCTTTATTGGTTTGGTCACATGGATTCATCATGGAAGCTTTAAACTCACTGATATCTCCGACAACTTCTCTAATGCTTTGATTGTCGGAGTTTCCACTATAAGCATCTAGTGTCTCTCTGACTTCAATTTTAGGTTTGTGTTTCTTGTTTCGTTTCTCTATTTGATTTTCTTACTTTTTATTTTTTCTCATTTTTGTTGGGATTTGGCTTTTAGGCCAATCCTTTGTATAGTTTTTTGTTGCGCTAATCAAATTTTGACTCAATGGGTATTTCAATTTAAAAAAAGGTGCAACATGACCATATCACATAGGAAGTTGTCACAAACTTTAATGAAGTATTAGCTAATTGTCATGACCTGCCACTTTGTCATCCCACTTAAGCATAAAATCAAAGCTTAGGTGATCTAGTCTAAGGGGAAATGAGCTAAATTCTTGGAGAGGTTTTTGGAAGACTGTAGAATACTTAAGAAGAATTCTTGGAAGGTTTTAGAATTCTCTAGGCTTGTAGAGAATTATAGAGGGGCTAGATTGTAAATATATAGGGACTTGTATAAAAAATTTTGTTTATACTTTAGCCCTTAGAAGAGTAATATAAATAGAAGGGCTTTCATTTGAAACTCAACCGAGCGAGTGTAAAGCATTCTCCAAGCAATACAAAAAATCATATTAAAAAATCTCTTGTTTCTTTCTTCATTGTCTTACTGATCTATGTTTGGAAAGACTTATTTGAGCCTATGAGATAGTAAAAGATTCATCACTAAGTTATCAGGTGTCACACGGAGCGTTAGTTGAAGTCTGAGTCCTTTACAAAGTGGTATCAGAGCCAGATTGTTTCTAAGGGAATGGCAAACGAGGGAAACATCAACACTGCTAGCACCACCAACATTAGGTCGAATGATGGAAAGAAGCACCTTAAGATTAACAAGGAATTATTGCTCGACCCTACACCAAGCGAAGCTCTAACATCTCACCCACTTTCGATCACTGAAGCAAGTAATGAGGAACGTGGTAAGGAGCCAATTAACGTCATGCCTGGAGTACAGAGGATTGTAAGGGTTGACACGGTGAGACATGTTGTATAGATGTTAGGCAAAAACTTGAACAAGGTTTATGGCAAGTTTAAGACTCTTGAGGACTTCACCCTTCAAGAGAATGACAAGATCCACAAAAAGACAGAGGTGTGTAAACATGTAGAGTATGAGGAGAAGGAAATCATCACTTCATTGGAGTGTCGTCTCATGAAGGCATTAAGCACAATTGAAACAAAGAAGGCTGAGATGAAGGCTCTCAAGGGGGGAATGGAAGCTTGAGGATCTGCGATATCCAATGGAGATAGGGAGACCAATATTTAGGCTCCCAAACCACCAATATTCAAAGGTGTTTGTTATGCCCAGGAGGTAAAGAATTTCATGTGGCATTTAGAGAATTATTTTAAATGCAACAGGGTGAAGAGTGATAAGAGAAAGATCAACACTGCAGTGTTGTACCTCTCAAAGACGGCCATGTTATGGTGGAGGCGAAAGGAGTCGAAAATAGGGAAGGGGATTTGCACCATCAAAACATGGGAGAAATTCCGAGTGGAGTTCAAGAAGGCTTTCATTCCTAACAACATCATCTATGAGGCGAAGCGTAAGTTTAGGAAGTTGAAGTAGATAGGCAGCACAAATAATCCATGAAAAAGTTCACCACCCTCAGGCTCCAGATTCTAACCCTCATAGGTGAAGATATGTTCTTCCACTTTATGGATGGGATGGAAAATTGGGCCATAAAGGAGTTTAAATGCCGACAGGTCAGGACTATTGATGAAGGTATCATGCAGGACGAAGCTTTGACAGACTTTAGGCATGAAAAACCTTGACTGAGCCAAAAAAGAGGAGATGAAAGGTAGTCATGATCAAGGGTGGAGATATCGTGGCAAAATCAAGGAGCAGTAGCCACATCCCAGGAATCATGACACTTATAAGTCTAATGGCAAGAAGTATGGACATCAAAGTGATACAGAGAGGAAGGCAGAGGCTACAAAGAGAAATAATTGCTACATATGCGTTGGGCCGCATGGCTATGCAAAATTCCTTGAACTAAGAAACCTTGGTGCCATATTATGGGAATTGAAGAAGAAAGATGGACAAGAGCTAAGGCAAGGTTCAGATATGACGCAGTTGGACTTGATTGGACTATGTGGAGCTATAGTAAAGCAATGAGAGAGGCTAAAAGAATACAATGCACAATATGTAGACATCATGATTGATGGACTACCCATTCTTGCTATGATCGACATAGGTGCGGAGGCTAACATCATGAGCAAGACCGCAGAAACAAAGTTAGGATTGGGTTACAGTCCATGTAACACCTACCTCAAAACAATCAATGCACCATCAACTCCTATGTGCAGAGTTGCTCATGGTGAAGACAAGACTCAGTTTTCCATGTAGCAGCGATGCACCGCAGTCGTAGTAGCATCAGGTGGGGAGAGTGTCATGAACCACCACTTTGTCATCCCACTTAGGCATAAAATTAAAGCATAAGTGAGCTAGACTAATGGGGAAGGAGCTAGAGTCTTGTAGAGGTTTGTGGAAGACTCTAGAATACATAAGAAGAGTTCTTTGAAGGCTTTAGAATTCTCCAAGCTTGAAGAGAATTCTAGTAGCGGGACTACATTGAAAATATGTAGGGACTTGTATAGTGATTTTTATTTACACTTTATCCCCTAGGAGAGTAGTATAAATAGAAGGTCTCTCATTTGAAACTCAACTAAGCAAATGTAAAGCATTCTCCAAGTAATACAAAAAGGCTTCTTACAAACTCTCTTGTATCTTTCTTCATTCTCTTAGCGATCTAAGTTTGAAAAGGTTTACTTGAGCTTAAAAGATCGTGAAAGAGTCATGAGTAAGTTGTCAAGTGCCACACAGAGCGTTAATTGAAGTCTAAGTCTGTGACATAATGCTTCAAAAATTCCAACACTTTAGTGATGTAAGTTTTTAAAAGAAAAACACTGGAGGCTTGTTTACACCCAATTTTGACCCTTCACATTCTAATTAATTTTTTAAGTTTCTTCAATTTCAGACAATGTTGTAATAATTGTTTTACAAAATTAAAAAAAAAATTAAAATCATTGCAAAATTTTTCCATTTATCATAATTTTTTTTTATATATTTATATGAATATAATATATAGATTTCTATAATTTCTACTTTTATAAACATTTGGAAGATTATTTTTATAAATGCCAAGACCCAAAATCACATCTTGATGGTGCTTACTATAAACCCTAGTAGGCATGCTGAACTCATGATAACATAAGATAAAAGAACAAAGATGAGAAATCACCTCCATCATAGATACATACAAAACGGAATAAAATATACAAAAAGGCCCCAAAAGGGACCGAATAAAATGTAATGTATAAAAGGAACCAAACCTCAAACCTTGTATTATATGTACAAGAGCATCTAAAGATGGAAGTAGAGTTATACAAAACATAAATGTCTAACAAAATACAAAATATGTAGACAATAAATACATAAGGAAAAGCAGCAAGCCTCCAGATGCCAAGAGCTCGCCACAATCTCAACAACAAAAGGGTCTCAAATGCGTGAAGCTCGATGGTGATGAATCTTGCTAAGTGTTGCATCTAAAAAAAGTGTAAAAGTGTAGTATAAGAACCAACATACATGGTACTCAATAGGTGTTGCTGAGTCTAGGATTTCGACTCCTTTAGGGCTTATTATTCATAGTTTGTGTCCTTTATGCCTATTATATGCTCTAAACTGATGTTTAAATGCTAATTTGCAGCTATAAAGGCAAAATAGCAAGGCAAGGACATTACCGGGCAAAAAGGATTGGAAAATCTTAAGAAAAAGAAAGCTGACAATCGCGAAGACCACTCAGTGACTCACCGAGTGGCAATTCAGCCCACAGAACTTTACAGCGTACCAGCCCTGGGGAAAAGCCAACTTGGCGATGGAAATGGACCTTCGACGAACCACCAAATGGATCGGCGACAAGGAATTTAATCGCCTAAAGTTACTGGGTCTGAATGATGAAGAGGCAGGTCAAGACGGCGATGGAGAGGAACACTTGGCGCATCGTCAGCTAGGTTGGTGATGCTCGACTAATATCGCCGATCGATCCAAAAGTTAAAAATATGGAAGAGTATATATGCAAAATTTTAAAGGATTTCAGAGTACCAAAAAGAGTTCCAAAAATTTTCAGAATTTTGATCAACTGTTCTAACTAGGAGAGCAGAGCTACACTCCAAGTCTATGCATGATCCAACCAGGAACCCAGTGCCACCTACTTGTCCACCTCCAGCTTCGATTGTGGAGGAGGTTCCTCCGGTGCAACCAGTTTAGGCACCCCCACCTAGGTCATTGAATAGACTAAAGGCCGAGGGTTTCAGGACCATATATTTGAATTACTTATTAGCTAATTTAATGCTTGAGATTATTTATTGCAAAACAATATTTTTGTTTTTCTAATTAGAAATTGTGGTATATAAATATTTTATACCCAAAATAATATTACCACACTTAAAAGTGTAGCCATAGGACTGTCAATTGTGTAGCATATTCCATGTAAATTGTGGTATGCACATGGGCAAAGACTACACTTCAAAGTGTTGTCATACATAAGATAAAAAAGAAAACACTTTAAAATCGTGGGCGATAAGAGCAAACGCCACGCTTGAAAGTGTAGTTGTATGAGATAGAAATGTTGCTATATGAGGTACTGCAAAGCGTGGCCTTTTTGCCTTTTAGGCTACGATTTTAAGCGTAGCTGATAAGGCAACACTTGAAAAAGTGTCGCCTAAACTCTAAGGTTACGCTTCTTTCGGCCACCCCTGGAAAAGTGTGACTTAAAGTAAAAATGTGTGGCCTTTGACTTTTTCATAGTTTAGGCCACACTTTTCTCGGGTGGTTGTAGAAATAAAATGTTGTAGTGTCATACTACACTTTTACGCTTTTTTTAGATGCAACACCTAGCAAGAATCATCACCATCGATCTTCACTCATTCAAGACCCTTTTGTTGTTTAGATTGTGGTGAGCTCTTCACATCTGGAGGCTTCCTGCTTTTCCTTATGTATTTATTGTCTACATATTTTGTATTTTGTTAGACATTTATGTTTTGTATAATTCTACTTCTGTGTTTAGATGCTCTTGTACCTATAATACTAGGTTTGAGGTTTGGTTCCCTGTATACATTTCATATTCTTTAGTCCCTTTTGGGGCCTTTTTGTATATTTTATTATGTTTTGTATGTATCTATGATGGAGGTGATTTCTCATCTTTATTCTTTTTTCTTATGTTATCATGAGTTCAGATTGCCTACTAGGGTTTATAGTAAGCACCATCAAGATGCGATTTCGAGTCTTGCAATTTATAAAAAGAATTTTCCAAATTTCATATCAACCGCACCCTTGAAACCATGTTTAAGTTTGATAAAATTGTTCCCTCCAACCATTTTGGATCCATTTTTTTCCCATCAAATCATAATGAAACAAAATTTTTGACTCATATTTCCTCCGAACATACCCCACACCCTAATATTTCTCTCTATTCATCTTCTCCTTTCCCAAAAAAGCATGTCTTCACTGTTACGATTCGAAATCTCAAGTCATGATGACACCTACAACATTCCACCAGTGGGTAAGTCAACCATATCCCATAATGTATAAACCTTAAATTCTTATCCCTTAGGAATTTCTAAATTTCTATTCTCCCAAATCGATTGAGAAGCAATTTTTTCTGAGATTTTGAAATCTATATAAATCCATCAAGTCTCCACTGTTTTAAATGGGGGAAGGAACACCCAAAAGGCTAGAATTTCCTTTACTTGACTAGGTTTTGGACACTTTGTCCTCAGCCTAATAGTTGTGAAAATTATTAACTTCTAACCATTTTTCTTTTCTTTGTTATTTTTGAGTTGAAGCTCAGAGGTGGAATTGTTTATGCTTTTCTCAATAATCTGTGTGTTCAAAGTAATTTTTTTTATTTAAGCAGACAAGCGTAAACCAAGTTTCTGGCTCCTAAGATCATGTAATAATTTAGTAATCTACTTTGTCTTTTCGTCTTAAACATTGTTTTGAGACTTGAAATATGTTAAGATTTATGGTTAGTTTTAGTGTTTGACAGAGGAGAATAAGAACTAATTGAAGAAGAAAAGGGAAAAGTGATTTCTATTGATAAATGAGACTAAATAAATACATCGCAGCTTAAGTAAGATGATGTAAAGTAATGCTAAAAAATATGCTAAAATTAAGTTACTGTTTGCTGAAATTGAGGAACTAATACTTAAACTAACTAACAGAGTTTTAAACAAACTATGAAACAAAAAATAGCTAAAATAAAGTTACTGTTTGCTGAAATTGATGAACTAATACTTAACAAATAACTAACAGAGTTTTAAATAAACTAGGAAACACAAAATAGCTAAAATATAGCAATTTATTCTGGTGTGCACTTCCTAAATATTCTTATTCCCTACGTCATCGCCTAGCTTGAATTTAGGTCATGTAATTCTAGAAGACAAATGTAACACTCCTCATGGCTCAAGAACTGCATAGTCCAAGTGTAACACCTCGAACTTCCATCAATTTGAGTTTTGGGTCAAATTCAAACAATCATATCTTTTAGAACATAAAGAGTTAAGTGAACCATGACCTATAAAACTGAAGAGCTTTGAGTCCTCTTTCCAATGCCATCAAGTTTATAAATTTCGAGCTCTGAATAAAATGTTATGACTGTTTGAGTGAAGCCTCTCTAGTTAAGACATTTCATCCGTTTGAGAAAGAGGTATTTTGGTCTTTTCTTTACCCCACTAGGCTTGACACCATTTTCTCACCCAATTTAGGGGTCTAATGAGACTCTAAGTTATTTTTTCACATTCCTAAACACTTAGAATTTTAGGGCGAAGTTTCAAGAAGAGGAAAAGATGGGTTTTAACTGTTCATTCAACAGTTGAGAAATTTCGCCAAGAACAATCGTTCTTTCCAGGGTATGTGATGTTTCTCATAGTATTTGTTATGCCCCGAGTCTACACCCTGGACATACCTAGCCCCTGAGAACCATCGCTGGTCTGTAAGCGGACCCTAGCCAACCCTTGGCCTGGCTCACTACTCAGTGGAAGATTTACTCAACAAAAGAAGAGCTTTAATTGCAAAGATTTAACTCATAAGGTAGCAACAACAGCTTAACCCAAAGTATGTCTTGAAATACTCAAAGCAACTCAAAGTCTCAAAAATCACAAAGGAAATGGTGAACGACTCCTCAACTAGTACTGTCTATGAAGCGCCCCCAGCTTCTTAATTTTGGGAATTGTGCCGGACCAATGCTATGAGCTTCCGAAATCCAATGGAATCTTCGTAAAGTCAATCATTACGAGTGTTACGATTCATTCAATTGGCAGGTCCAATCGATTCATAGCCGGTAAAAAAAATGATTTTTCCCTTGTGTTCGGCTATAGCGGAAACCAAAAAATCTAGACCTTATGGTCTTAAGTTCCAACCCAGTTCCAACAATGCACTTTCCGGCACATCATCGGTAGGGGAAAATGGAACTGCTTGACGCTATATACTAAATACAACAAGCCCGATTCGCATCATTATGCTCAATAAAATGATAGATGTCGGGACAAGACCCACAACATCTTAACAAAACTGAAATATACATGTGGAACTTACCATAAAGCAAGGAGGCTCACCAAAGCTAAGTGGAGTACAAAGGTATCAACGAAGTTCCTGTTGATGACCCTGAACACCTGTATTTGCATCATAAAAAGATGCAGGTTGAATGACGTCAGTGCATTGAATGTACGATCATGTAAGGGGAAAACTGAAAGTAATAGTTAACTGAATTGATTACGTGAGAAGACAATACTCACCTCAAACTCAACTCCAATATGAAAGCAATAGTAGGAAATGAAATATTTAAAGCTTTTAAAACAGTAGATATCAACTCAAATGTATAAAAATACAATAACATACTCTTTACTCTTATTTGGGAGATTCTCTAAGAGACAACCATCGCTATGAGCTATGTTATGATACAACTTCTTGCCCACGCTGCTAGAATTGTCCTATACTTTGCTGGGGTATAGAATACCTCAACCAAGTGAATCCATCCACTAAGTTATTCTTAAAAGTAATAAGGAATCATCTAAAAGGTATGATCCTTTATCCATGTTGGTATACATGGTTTATGAGGATTTTGAGTTGTCTGAACTCATCCCTATATCGGTGCTTAATACTACTCCCAATAATAAATAGCTCATGCTCAAATGTTTAAAATATAACTCTTTCTCAATTTGAGGTAATTATTCAAAAGACTCACTTAAAAGAGGTAATACTCTGAAACTTCATTGAACTCGTAGCTCATTTAGAAATCGATGTTTCTCTCTTTTAAATGTAAAAGTATTACATTTTGGGAATACTTAGTTCCCTTATATGCATTTTGAAACATGAAAGAAAACTCTTCTCATTCTTATACTCATTTACTCAAGATTTAGCTCAAAACTATAATCAATTCAAAGAATTCTCAAAGTGACTCAAACGTACCTCTTGACTTTCCTCTTAACTTTACTTTAATTCGAAATGTGAATTAAGAAATGTAAGATCTCTCAAGAATTACATAAGACTTTAAGAGTTCATATTAAGAAGAGAACGTACACATGATTTCAATAAACATATACAGAAAGAAGGCCGAAAGAGTAAGGACCTGGCGACCCTGGCGCACTGAGTGAGGCAGGGCGCCATCCCCCAAATTACCGAGCAGTGTTTGGGGTGCACTGCTGGTGTAGAGCGCCAGGCTAGTAGTTTGTATGCTATGGCAGGCGCGATGCTCCACCCCTTTGCCCAGAAACCCGATGAATTTTCTTGTCAAATTTCTGGTCTTAACTCATCTAGAATCGTATGATTTCCTCCAAACTCTCTTTGATTCATAAAACCAATACAAATTCAATGAAATCCCACACAAAATCTATCAAGAAGCATCACTCATTCGCAAAATCCTCACCTCAAAACTCAAAACCTCCATTGTTAAAGAATGGAGCTAAAACTCAAGAACTTCTCAAAAATCTCAATATAAACAATTTCATGGACGAATTGATGAATGAAATTACATGATTGGCGTGAGGGCGAACAAACTCAACACTATGAGAAGCCTACATATCTCGAAAGAACCCTTTTTCTTGGAGATATTCCTCCAACTTTGAATGAACGCTTGAAAACCCTCTTTTCATCTTCTTGAAACTTAGCCCTAAAATTCTAAGCGTTAACTTAGGATCTGATTAGACCCTTAACTTGGGTGAGGAAAAACATTAACTTGGGTGAGGAAAAACATGGTCAAGTCGTGTGGGATAAGGAAAAAACCAAACTACCCCTTTCCCACACGGATGAAAAGCCATAACTAGATAGGCTTCACTCAAATAATCATAACTTTTTACTCGAACCTTCAAATTTAGCAAACTTGGTGGCATTGGAAAGAGGACTCAAAGACCTTCATTTGAAGACTCACATTTCCATCAGTTTTAGTTTTGGACCAACTTCAAATGACTATATTTTTTAGCACATAAAGAGTTAGGTGGCCCATCACATATCAAATGGAAGGTCTTTGAGTCTTCTTTCCAACACCACCAACTTTGATAAATTTCGAGCTCTAAGTTAAATGTTATGGTTGTTTAAGTGAAGCCTCTCTAGTTAAGGCATTCCATCTATTTGAGAAAGGGGAATTTAGGTATTTTCCTTACCCCATTAGGCTTGAACATGCTTTTCTCACCCAATTTGGGGGTTTAATTAGACGCTAAGTTATTTTTCACATTCCTAAATACTTAAATTTTTAGGGCGAAGTTTCAAGCAGAGGAAAAGAGGGTTTTCAAGCGTTCATTTAGACACGTTAGCTTTGGTTTGCGCCCTATGCCTACAGTGTGCCCCAAAGCATCCCCAAGACTGTTGAGGCTGGCGCGAGGCGCCACTACTATGCCAGGGTCGCCTGACCCTTTTCTTCTCCATTCTTCGTCCCATATGTGTTCTTTCAAATCATGTCTTCGCTCTCTTCTTGATATTAACTCTTAATGTCTTTATTAATCCTTGCGAGATCCTACATATCCTGATCATATTTCTTAATTTAATTTACAGTTCAAAATTTAAGTAAATTTAAGAGGAAAGTTTAAGAGGTTCTTTTGAGTCAAATTTGAGAACTCTTTTGCAATTAACTATAGTTTTGAACTAAATCTTTAGTAAATGAGTATGAGAATGAGAGGAGTTATATTTAATATTTCAAAATGAGTATAAGGGAACTAAGTATTCCCAAGTGTAACACTTTTACCTTTAAAAGAGAGAAACATCAAATTCTAAATGAGTTTATGAGCTTAGAGAAGTTTCAGAGTATTACCTCTTTTAAGATGATCTTTTGAGTAACTACCTTCAATTGAGAAAGAGTTATGTTTTATACATTTGAGCACGAGTTATAAATTATTGGGAGTAGTACTAAGCACTGATATGGGGATGAGTTCAGACAACTCACATTCCTCATAAACCATTTCACCAACATGTGTAAGGGATCGTACTTTTTAGACAACTCCTTATTGCTTTTAAGCATATCTTAGTGGATCCACTTAGTTGAGGTGTTTTATACCGCGACAAGGTATAGGACAGTTCTGACAGCGTGGGCGAGATGTTGTATCATCACATAGCTCATAGTGATGGTTGTCGGTTAGCGAATCTCCTAAAAAAGAGTAAAGTGTATGTTATTGTATTTTTATAAATTTGAGTTTATATCTTCTGTTTTAAAAGCTTTAAATATTGCATTTATTATTATTTCTTTCATATTGTAGTTGAGTTGAAGGTGAGTATTGTCCTTCCATGTTATTAGTTCAGTTATATATGTTTCGATTTTCCCTTTATGTGCTCATACATTCAATTTACTAATGTCATTCGACCTGCATCATTTTATGATGTAGATACATGTGTTCGGGGTCATCAATAGCACTCTGTTTATACCATATTCATTCCATCTAGTTTCGGTAAGCCTCCTTACTTTCAGGAGGACTTCACGCTATCATTATTGTTTTGTTGAGTTGTCGAGGATCTTGTCCTGATAACTTTCGTAGTATTTAGAGGCTTCCTATAAAGTTAGAAGTTGAGGAGTCTTTCCCTATTTCCCTTGTTGATGTTTTGAGACTTTGAGTCACTTATTTATGTTTAATTAAGTATTTCAGACATTTACTGAGTTGGGTTATTATTTAGATGCTTTGAGTTAATTGTTGGTAGTTGGAGTCCCTATTTTTCTTGAGTAAGTCTTCTGCTAAGTAGTCAGCCAGACCAAGGGTCGCTTGTGGACCATCGATAGTTTTCAAGTGTTGGCCATGTCCAGGGTGTAGGCTCGGGGCGTGACATCAAGCTTCATTCTAAGGAATTCAATCTTATTAACATGAAATGGCTTAATGAACATCAGTATTTTACTCTTCCGACTTGCAATAAACAAATTTCACCTCTCTGTTTGCTTGCACTTCCTTGAGATAGTACAATTTGATATTCAAATGTTTTGTTTTTCCATGAAAAACTAGATTATGAGAAATTTCCATGGCTGTCTGATTATCCAGAAACACTTTCGTGCTTTCTTGTTGCTCCAGGTCAAGAGCTAACATAATCTTCCTTAGTGAAAGAGCTTGATTAACAACTGATATTACATCTTTAAATTCAGCTTCTGCAGTTGTCAGTGCCATGATACCTTGCTTATTTTTAGCACCGTGAAAATCATCCCGAACCAAGGCTAAATAATTACCTGAATTGCTTTTCATGTCATCATTTGACCCAAGCCAATCACTATCATAATACCCTTGCAAGTTGAAGTTCTAACTTTTCCTGAACCTAACACCATTGTCCAAAGTTCCCTTGATTGTGCCACGATACCTTGCTTCTTTTAGAACCATGAAAAACATCCCGAACCAAGAATAAAACAATCACCTGAAGTGCTTATGATGTCATGATCTGACCCAGCCCAATCACTATTAGAATACCCTTGCAAGTTGAAGTTCTAACTTGTCCCGAACCTAACACCATATTCCAAAGTTCCCTTGACATACCTTATCACTCTTTTGGCTGCTTTCATGTGCATTTCACTTGTACAATTCAAAAATCTAGATAAGACACTTACTGCTTACAGAATATCGGGTCTCGTGGTAGTGAGATAAATGAGACATCCGACCATACTTCTATAACTTGCCTCGTTAACCTTGTCACTACCATCATCTTTAATCAGCTTTTCTTTCTGATTCATTAGAGTGTTCATAGGTTTGAAATCTTCCATTTTGAACTTCTTCATTGTCTCCCTTGCATATTTCTTTTTACAAATGAACACTTCATTGTGGGTTTGACAAATCTCCATTCCAAGAAAGTAAGACATTTCTCCCTAATATGTCATTTTGAACACTTCCTTCATCTCTACCTTGAATTCATATTTCATTTCAAGGTTGTTGCCTATTACAAGAAGATCATCAACATAAAGTGATATAACCATAATATTAGAATCTCTTTTTTCAATAAATAGAGTTGATTCACTTAAGCTTTTCTGAAAACCTAAGCCTTGCAAGTGATCATCAATTCAACTATACCAAGCCCTTGGAGCTTGTTTTAAACCATAGAGGGCTTTCTTGAATTGATAAACTTTGTCGTCATGTCCCTTTATAGAAAAACCTTAAGGTTGCTCTACATAAATTTGCTCATGTAGAAAACCATTTTTAAAAAATGGACTTGACATCTGATTGAAAGATTTTCCAACCTTTTTGAGCAGCAATAGCTAGTAACAACCTTATAGTATCAAGGTTGGCAACTGGAGAAAAGGTTTCTGAATAATCAACTCCAAAAATTTGTGAGTAACGTTTCACAACAAGTCTTGCTTTGAGCTTGTTAACAGATCCATCAACATTCAAATTCGTGCAATAAACCCACTTCACACCAATGATCTTCCTATGTTATGGTTTTCCACAAGCTGCCAAGTCTCGCTCTTCTCAATAATTGCAAGCTCCTCTTCTATTGCAGCTTTCCACTTCGGATCGGAAATGACTTCTTAAAATCTAGAAGGCTCCAAAATGGCCACATTGCATCTCTGGTATATGTTAGAGTGCGACCTTGTTCCTCTCACAGATTGATCATCAATGTTCTCATCTGAATCTATTAGATTTCTTGTGATCTGCTTCTGGTTAACTTCTTCCCAGTCCCATTACTTATTCTCCATAATAAATACATCTCTGGTTAGCATAATTTTTTATGTATAAGGCTAAAAAATTCTGTAAGCTTTGGAGATTGTACTATAACCAATAAACACTCCAAGTTCAACTTTCTTATTTAACTTGTCCCTCTTAACTCGTGGAATATGTGACAAGCGCAAACAACCAAAGATTATTAAGTTTTATAAGGATGGATTATACCCATGCCATGCCTCAAAAGGTGTCTATTCTTTCACGACTTTTGTAGGCAACCAATTTAGCAAAAAAAAAAAACAGTGTTAGTTGCTTCTATCCATAATTTTTTTTGGTAGGCCCTTCTCACATAACAAGCATCTCATCTCCATTATCGATCTGTTCTTCCTTTGAATAACACCATTTTACTGCGGAATATATCGAACAATGAGTTGATGCTCAATTCCTGCATTTTCACAAAACTTTTTAAATCGATCAGATGTGTATTCGGTACCATTATCTGATCTAAGCATTTGAATCCTGCAACCACTTTGATTTTGTACCAAAGGTTGAATTTCTAGAACACTTCAGGTACTTCAGATTTGAACATGAGAATATAAATCCAACACATTTGTTTCATATCATTAATGAATGCTATAAAATATTTACTTCCGTTTAGAGAAGCAGTCCTATGTGATCCATACAAGTCAATATGGACTAACTGAAGCTTCACTGATGCTCTCCGGGTTGCCTTGGCAAAAGGCATCCTACTTTGCTTTCCTAATTGACATGTGTTGCAAGTCGCATGTTCATCTTCCATAAGTGGTAGTCCTCGAAACCATGCCTTTCTTCAACATGTGCAAGAGTGCCCTGTGATGAAAATGCTTGAGTCTCTTGTGCCATATATTTGTTGTCATCTCTTGGCTCGATAGGTAGCCAACTTTTCCTCTATTGGATCAACGGGAAAACTCTTTCCTCTCATTTTAACTTGACAGATTTGTTTGCCCTTTGGATCAAAGATCACACACTTCTTATCCTCAAATGTAAAATTAAAACCATTTTTCAAAAGTTGCCGTACGTTGAACAAATTTTGATCAAGTTCAGGAAAAAAAGTACGGATGAGATTAACTTTGTACTTGAGTAGCTTTCAATAGCTATTGTGCCTTGTCCTTTGGCTAGAAGATGATCCATATTAACAATTATGACTTTAGAGATTGCAGATCTTTCTAACTCTCTAAAAATCTCCTCATCATGAGTCATATCATTTGTACAACCGCTATCAATTAACCATCTTTCGCTTGAACTTCTACTTGCAAAAGAAGTAGCCACAAACAATTGATCTTCTTATTGTTCGTCTGCAATTTGAACTCCATTTAATTGTTATGGTCCTTTTTCTTTGCAAATAATCTCAGAATGACCAAGTTTATGACAGTTTATGCATCTCATATCATGTTTTTTCCAACATTTGAAGTGTGGATGATTTCTCTTCCCACAATGCTGACATGGTGGATATTTTCCACTTTTGTTGTCGTTGCTAGAATTGCTATCAATTGCAGAAATTTTTGTTTATGTAACATAGATATTCTTAACTTTTGCTTCCTACCTTTGCCTCTGACATTGAATTGATGCCTTTCTTGCAAAGCTCCTTCAACAGTTGCCTCTTTCCTTAACATTCTTCTTTGTTTATGTGCTTGTAAGAAGTTTAAAAGTTCTGCCAAAGTAATGTTTGACAAATCTTTTGTATTTTCCAGTGAAGCAATTGTTGCTTCAAACTTTTCAGGTAAAGTAACAAGGATTTTCTATACAATCCTTATATCAGAAAGTTTGATGCCAAGTAACTTTACCTTATTAGCCAAACTAATAAGTTTATCTAAGTACTCTTTAATTGTATCAGATTCCTTTATTTTTTGCATTTCAAATTCCCTCACCAGGTTTAAGACCTTCATGCCTTGAATTCTTTCATCTCCATAATGTTCCTTTTTCAGAAAGTCCCGTATTTCCTTAGCTGATTTAAGAGTTATGATTCTGGAAAAATAGTAGGAATACTACGACATAGAGACATGCCTTCACCTTCAACTTCTTGGTATTCTTCTTTTTATGAGTTTTAATCTGAGCCATTATAGGATTGCATGGTAAAAAAGGAACTTCATAATCCTCCTCTACTGCCTCCCAGAGATCACATACATCCATGTAGCTAGGCTTCCATCCTAACAACCCAAATCTGTTAGTTTTCTTCATCAAAAGCTGGAAGAGCAAAGCTAGTCTTATGGAATGGTTTAATTAGGTTTGGGTTTTACTCAATATAACTCACAAATTCTTAGAAGTCCTTTAAGAACTAAAGGGCTCTGATACCAATGTTAGTGTTTAATAGAGTAGAATAAGAATTGATTGAAAAAGAAAAAAAAAGTTATTTCTATTGTTAAATGAGACTGAATAAATATATCGCATCTTAACTAAGATGATGTAAAGTAATGCTAAATAATATGCTAAAACTAAGTTATTTTTTGTTGAAATTGAGGAACTAATACCAAACAGTAACTAACAGAGATTTAAACAAACTAGGAAACAAAAAATGGCTAAAATATAGCAATTTCTTGTGGTGTGCACTTCCTCAACATTCTTTTGCCCTCTATCATCTTTTAGCTTGAATTTAAGTCATGTAGTTGTAGAAGACAACTGGAACAATTAGTTTTTGTTTGATTTCTCTATTTGCTTGTTTCAAGAATCAAAAAGAAACTTTTTTATCCTCACACTCTCATTTAATTTATTCCCTTATGTTTTTATTCATGTTTCATATAAATCACATGTTTTATCTGAAATATTTTGTGTTCAATGCTTAGTCTTTACCTTTGTATGTATTAATTTTATCAAAGCATGACTCATACGCTTTCATTTAGTATCCTTGCCTTGTTTGAATTAGCTAATTTTGTCTCACTACGAGTAGAAAAAATAATTCATAATGTAAAAGAGAAGGAGAAATTATCCATGTTATTGTCGAAGCTTGCCTCGTGTCTCTAGATTTTGGTGTTGTAGACTTAATTATTTATGCATTCTATTTTGATTTTTGAAAGTTTGAATTTGAGACTCAATTTACATTTCTTAATTACTTATCTTTTGTATTTTTTCTTTAAATAAATAATAATTTGGATAAGAGATTGTCATACCTATTGGTGGAATCGAAATATGTGTCATATTATGACCTCTACTTTTGGACCGTGACAAATACCTAGAGGGAGACAAAGTCGGGGAACATGTTTTTGCTATTAGACAATTGGCATTTTTTTCAACTTATTATTTTAATTGTTTTTAACTTATTTCAGTTTAGTGCTTCCTATTTTCTAGCTAGACTTCGTCAAGTTTAGTTGCTTAACTTTTTGAAGTTAGTGGCCCCTTTTATGACTGTAGTGGCGCATGTTCTTATTCAGTTTTAACATCCACTTTGTAAGTGGTTACTAGATAGGAAATGGTTAGGTTTTTCCTTCGATAAATTCAAATCTTCTGCAAATGAATGCATTGTTGGAATTTCAAAAGTTCACTCTATTTATTCTTCAAATCAGTTTCTTGAGTGTTTGTGTTTTAACAGTTGCATCAGAGCCTCAAGTTGATCTTACATGACCAAAAAGTTTTAACCTACAACACAAAATGACATCCAACACCCTACCTTTAAATCAACCATTAACTTTCAATGTTGAAATTACCAAATCTGGTCTGTGAAAATGCAAGGTTTTCTGGAATCCTATGAACTTTCGGAAACTGTGACAAAAGATAAACCACTTGCAGCTCTACCAACAAATCCTACATTGGCTCAGATCAAATCTAACAATGAAGAGAAGGTAAATAAATCTAAACCCAAGTCTCTTATGTAGAATAATGTGGTAGATTCTATGTTTTATAGAATCATAATGTAACACCCCAGATTCGAGAATGGAAAAAAATTCCAGATTTTTAGAAGTTGCAAGTGCCACTGACGAAAGCCACTTACAGACCGTCAGTCGACCGACGACCCGTCATTCAGCTCCGTTGATGAGCCAGCCAACTTTCAGTTTCACACTTCAGATTTCAGGCTTCAGTCGCAACGACGGTCGACCAGTACGGACCGTCAGTCGACTCACGACCTGTCAGTCATCTCCGTCGATAGACCAGTCAACTTTCAGTTTCAGACCCCAAATTTCGCCTTCAGTCACGAATGACGGTCGACCAGTACAAACCGTTGGTCGACTCATGGTCTGTCAGTCCCGTCCGTCGGTCACTCCGACAACAGTTATGTCGGGGGTCTTTTGGTCTTTTCCTATTTCGTTGGTCCCCTAAACCTCATAGTTTTTACCCTAAATTACATGGTATTGGTCAATTTTAGCCTATAAACATAACTACAACTTACCTAAGTCAATTCATTAATCAAACTTAGAGAAATTAGAGCTTGACAGAAGAAAAGAGGTCATGAATCCTAGTTCAAGAATGCAGCAAGAATCTATCAATTCCAGCCCCTAAATCGAAAGATTTCTCCGTGGAATTCATCACCAGGTATGTGGGATTTCACTAGTGGATTCCTTTCATCCATTAGGTCCCTAGAATTCAGTAAGTTTCTTGATTTCCTTATTATGAACAAACTTAGGGTTTCTAGAATTCAAGTAGATTATCATGAATTACTTACGTATATGTTCCAAATCAGATTATTATGCTATTACTCAGTTTATTGCATGAATTTTAGAACCCTAGCTAGGTATTACTTTAGTTTTATAATTACATATGCTAGGTCAGATATTTCAGCTATTCAGTTATGCATGCCTCAATTATTATTGTATCATTATCAGATAAATTATTGCATTCTCAGTTTGCATGTTCAGTTTTGAGCTATCTAGTGTTACAGAAAGACAGTCACAATGTGTCAAATACATAATCTATTGGGAGTAGCATAATACCGAGTTGGACTAAGGTCAGTAACCTATATAGTCCCATAACTAAGAGCCATGTAGGTGTAAGTCCCTTCTGTGTGCAACATTTAGTGATCACGCTAGTCATGCCTCTATACCTATGGCAGGGTATATTGGGTCCTCTCGTTGGGGTGTATACATCGGACTCCACATTTAGCTCATGTAGTTTTATTGTCGGTTGTTAGAAGCTCCCACAGTTCAGTCATATTCTATTGCATTGACCATATTTACAGTTCAGTCAGTATTCAGTCTCAGCATGTTATAAATTTGGTCATTGCATCCAGTTAGCTCAACATTCAATATCTATATAATGCTCAGATCATACACTTTCTTAATTGCTTGTTCAGTTATATGATTTATTCAGCTTTACTCTATCCTACATGCTCAGTACCTTTCAAGTACTAGCACATACTCTGCGCTATATCTTCTCATGATGTAGGTTAAGGTTCTCAGCATCCAGATCGTGCATAGATCGGTTCCTGATCTTCAGCTTAGCAGTATCAGTGGTGAGTCCTCATTCTCCGAGGATAATAGTCATGAGTTTCTTTTCAGTACTTTGAGTCTTTAGTTTCAATTTTGATAAACTTAGCTGGGCCTGTCCCAACATGTCTAGTCAGTAGAGGGTATATTTTCAGACATAGTTAGATTCAACTTAGTGTTTTAAGTTGATATCCTTTGTATTGTACTCATCAGCTTTCATATATTTCAAATTTAGTATATGGATACTGCCCCATCATTTCAGTTCATTTTATGTTTTAAGCTTTCGCATTAGTTTTGTTATCATAGTATGCTCAGTTTATGCTAGCAGGGTTAACTTGGGGTCACTTGTGATCCTAGGTCCCGTGTATGCATCTCGGGGATAGCTCAGGGCGTGACAAACTTGGTATCAAAGCACTAGGTTTAAGAGTCCTAGGATGTCTGAAAAGCTACACTAAGTAGAGTCCTTTTCATGGGTGTGAAGTGCACCACATCTAATGAGAGGGAGGCTATGAAGCGTTTTAGGAAAACTTCACTTTCTTGATATTCTTATCGTGCATTGGTATGATCTCCTCTCTAATTCATCGTTACGCGCTTAAGATCATGCCTCATCATAGAGCTTACGCAAGGAATGCTAATGCATGCGATGCTAATGCAGTTCCTCTAGTCCCAGACGATGATGTTTCGAATGCAGAGTTTTAGAACGCCAATTCAGCCTTTGGCTCAGAAAATCACCAAGAAGAACCATCAGTAGGTTGCAGTTCCTACTAATAGAAATGGTGGATTAGTGGCAGCTAGAGTTCGAGATTTTGTTAGGATGAATTCACCTGAGTTTTTAGGGTCGCAATTTTGTGAGGACCTACAGAATTTCATTGATGAGGTTAAGAAAATCTTTGGAGTGATGAGAGTGACTAGTAGTGATAGGGTGGAATTGGAATCCTATAAGCTTAAGGATGTGGCTCACATATGGTTCACTTAGTGGAAAGACAACAGGGGCTACTTTGTCTTTTGTAACTCTTTATATAGCAGTAAAATTTAGTGTCAGTCCAGAAACACTCTCAGAACCCTTCTCAGTCTCTACTCCATTCGGTGACCCAGTTATAGCTAGACAGGTATACAAAAATTACCCTGTCACAATCTCCCAGAAAGTCACCTCAGCAGATCTTGTAGAGTTAGAAATGGTAGACTTTGATATCATTCTAGGAATGGATTGGTTACATTCCTGTTATGCCTCAGTCTATTGTAGAACAAGGATTATTCATTTTTAGTCCCAGACGAAACAGTCTTAGAATGGAAGGGTAGTAGCTTAGCGCCTCTAAGTCGATTCATTTCTTACCTTAAGGCCAGAAAGATGATCTCTAAAGGTTATCTCTATCATCTAGTTTGGGTTAAGGATTCAAGCTCCGAAGCCCAAACTCTTAAGTCAGTTCTTGTAGTTAATGAGTTCCCAGAATTGTTTCCCGAATATCTTCCTAAAGTTTGTCCCAAAAGGGAAATCGACTTTGGAATTGATCTCCTTCCAGATACCTAGCCTATTTCTATTCCTCCTTACCAAATGGCTCCAGCTGAGCTTAAGGAATTGAAAGCGCAGTTGGAAGACCTTCTAGAGAAAGGCTTCATCAGACCTAGCATTTCCCCGTGGGGTGCACCAATGTTGTTCATAAAGAAGAAAGATGGTTCTCTCAGAATGTGCATTGACTATAGCAGTGGAACAAGGTCACAAACAAGAATAAGTATCCCATCCCCAGGATTGATGACTTGTTTGACCGACTTTATGGTGCTAGTCATTTCTCAAAGATAGACCTGAGATCCGGTTATCATCAGCTCAAAGTCAGAGATAGTGACATACCAAAAATAGCCTTAAGAAATTGGCATGGTCATTATGAATTCGTAATAATGTCATTTGGACCAACCAATGCTCCTACAGCTTTCATAGATTTGTTGAACAGGGTGTTCAAACTGTATTTGGACTTATTTGTTATCGTCTCCATTGATGATATCCTTATTTACTCTAGGAATGAGGATGAACATGTGAATCATTTGAGGGTTGTTCTACAAACACTCAAAGATCGCCAGTTATTTGCCAAGTTCAGTACGTGCAAATTTTGGTTGCAGTCAGTTGCTTTCCTTAGGCATATTGTGTCTAGCATATGGATTCGAGTAGATTCTCAAAAAATAGACCCGGTGAAACAATGGCCCAGACTACCTCTCCTATAGATATCAGAGGTTTCTTAGAGTTGGCGGGCTATTACAAAAGGTTTGTGGAAGGATTTTTGTCCATAGCCTCTCCATTGACTAAGTTGACTCAGAAGAATGTCAAGTTTCAATGGTCAGATGATTGTGAGAAAAGCTTTTCAGAACTGAAAACTAGGTTGACTACAACTCCTGTTTTGACTCTACCAGAGGATTCAGACGGTTATGTTATCTATTGTGATGCATCCAGAGTCAACCTAGGTTGTGTGTTGACGCAGCGAGGTAAGGTTATAACTTGTGCTTGTAGACAACTTAAGGTATATGAGAAGAACTATCCGACTCATGACGTCGAGCTAGCCACAGTGGTGTTTGCACTGAAGATTTGGCGACATTACTTATATGGTGTTCACGTGGATGTATTCACAGACCACAAGAGCCTTCAGTATGTGTTCACCCAGAAAGAACTGAATCTTCGTCATAGGAGATGGCTTGGGTTCCTCAAGGATTATGATATGAGTGTGCATTACCATCCTGGTAAGGCCAATGTAGTAGCAGATGCTCTTAGTATACTATATATGGGTAGTGTAGCACATGTTGAGAAAGAAAGAAAGGAGTTAGCAAAGGATGTTCATAGACTTGCTCGCCTAGGAGTTCGTCTCATGAGCATATCAGATAGTGGTCCGATAGTTCAGAACGGATCAGAATCTTCATTGGTAGTGGAGGTTAAGGAAAAGTAAGACAGTGATCCAATATTGCTCAAACTCAAGGGTGCAGTCCATCAACAGAGGTTTGATGTATTCTTCCAAGGGGGAGATGGTGTACTTCACTATTAGGGTCGACTATGTGTTCCTTATGTGGGTGAGTTGAGACAACATATTCTTGCAGAAGCCCATAATTCTAGGTATTCTATTCATCCAGGCGCCACTAACATGTACCGCGATCATCGTGAAGTCTATTGGTGGAATGGTATGTAAAGGAGTATAGCAGATTTTGTGGCTAAGTACCCCAATTGTCAGCAAGTGAAGGTAGAACATCAGAAACCAAGAGGTATGACTCAAGAGATCGACATTCCTACTTAGAAGTGGGAAATGATCAACATGGATTTCATTACAAGATTACCTCGTACTCGCAGACAACATGACTCCATTTGTGTGGTAGTTGACAGAGTCACTAAGTCTTCTCGCTTTTTGGCGGTCAAAACTACAGATTCGGCTAAGGACTACACCAAGCTTTACATTAATGAGATTGTGAAGTTGCATGGGGTTTCTTTGTCTATCATTTCAAATAGAGGTCCTCAGTTTACATCTCATTTCTGGATGTCATTTCAGAAAGGTCTTGGTACTTGGGTTAACCTTAGCACAACATTTCATTCGCAGACGGATGGCCAGGCAGAGCGTACTATTTAGACCTTAAAGGACATGTTGAGAGCTTGTGTGATCGATTTCAAGGGGAGTTGGGATGATCACCTTCCTCTTATAGAGTTCACCTACAATAACAGTTACCACTCCAGCATTCAGATAGCCCCTTATGAGGCATTGTATGGGTGCAGATGTAGATCTCCTATTGGTTTGTTTGAAGTAGATGAACCAGCCTTGATAGGACCAAATTCAATTCTTGAAGCTAGGTAGAAGGTGCAACTCATTAGCGATATACTTAAGACAACCCAGAGTCGCCATAAATCCTATGCAAATGTAAGGAGAAGGGAACTAGAGTTCCAAGTTGATGATTGAGTTTTCCTGAAAGTGTCACCTATGAAAGGGTTGATGAGATTTGGCAAGAAGGGGAAGCTCAGTCCTAGATATGTAGGCCCTTACAAGATCTTGAAAAGGATTGGTGAAGTGGCATATGAGTTAGAGTTGCCAATTGAACTAGCAGCAGTGCATCCGATTTTTCACATTTTGCTGTTGAAGAAGATTGTGGGTGATCCAACATCCATTGTGCCTTTAGAAAGTGTGGCTGTGAAAGATAGTCTCACTTATGAAGAGGTACCAGTTGAAATCCTTGATTGTCAGGTTTGAATGTTGAGAAACAAGGAAGTCCCTTCAGTCAAGGTTTTGTGGAGGAGTCAGTTCGTAGAGGGAGCTACTTGGGAAGTAGAGGCAGCCATGAAGGCCAAGTATCCTCACCTCTTTCCTTTCGATTCCACTCCAGCTTGACGTAATAGTTCCTCTTCAGTTTTCAGTCATTCATGCGTGAATTCAGTCTTAGTTTCATGTTCCTTCAGTTTATACCTGCATTTTCATAGTATTTGCATGTTCTTGGAACTTAGTTCAGTCAGAAATCAGTTTCCAGTGTTTAGTGGTAGGGTTTGCAGCTCTCTCCCACCATATCAGCTAGTTTAGTCTTCATTCGAGGACGAATGGTCCCAAGGGGGAGATAATGTAAAACCCCAGATTCAAGAAAGGAAAAAAAATCGAGATTTACAAAAGGTGCAGGTGCCACCGACGAAAGCGACCTACAGACCCATCAGTCGACTAACGGCCTGTCAGTTAGCTCCATCGATGGGCCAGCCAACCTTCAGTGTCACACTTCAGATTTCATCCTTCAATCACGAAGGACAGTCGGCCAGTACGGACCGTCAGTCGACTCATGGCCCGTCAGTCAGCACCGTTGATGGGACAGTCAACTTTCAGTTTCAGACCCCAAATTCCAGCCATCAGTCGCGAACGACAGTCGACTAGTACGGACCGTCAGTCAACTTACGGTCCATTAGTGATGCTTATCGTGACCAACGACACTAACCTATGGTACGAGTGTCTACAATTTTCGATAATATAGTAACCCAACTAAAGGTTGGGGTCGTGTCCCAAGGGAGTGGTTTTGAGAATTAATAAAAAAATAAGATTTAGTTCTAACTAGTTGTAGCTAAAGACATTAACGATTAAAAACATACTAAATTAAAGGAGGTGACACAAAAGTATCAAATATCGATTTGGGGGTTTTGTCACAATTAGTAAAAACAACAAAAATAACAAGAAAATCAAGTATGGGTAAGAATTCTTTGGGTGTGACCACAATACAAGTTGAGATAAGTAGTTGGGTACATGCTTTTGAAAGGAAAATTTTAAAATAATCGTGACTAGACTAAGCTTTTAATGGAAATAAGTTCCCTCTCGGGCAACTTACCCCATTTCAAATGCGTTCCTCTCGGACACCCATTTGCCACATGAAGACCAGTCTACGCCTTACCCCACTCACTTTCTCGAGCTGAGTATTAGGATATGAGACTAGGGCTCACCCTCTCGGGCTAAACCTCATGTCGACCCACTCCTTAGGCCATCAGTCTAGTGGTCTTGGTTTCGCGACCTCCATCTCGGGCAAGCCGAAAACACATGGGTGGCTTTGTATTTGCAACTGCAAACCCTTTAGGTTAAACCACAACCACTAGGTGAAATCACCATTAAACTACATCTAACCTATCAGCAAGCAAGACCCAACAATAATATCAACACATATTTGCTAAATCACACCCTAAGAATGGGGGGGTTTTAGCCACACATCAAGAAATAACAAAATACACCTAAAATGATAGTGAAATCAAATGGGTATAAGACATATTTTCTAAATCACACCCCAAGAATGGGGGTTTTTTAGCCACACATAAAGAAATAACAAAATACACCTAAAATGATAGTGAAATCAAATGGGCATAAGATATTAAACCTTTATTTAAGCAAAGGAAGAATAATGGAGAAGACCCACGTCCAACTTGGGGAAGATGAAATCCTTCTTTCTTCAAGTCTCCCAAAAACCCTCTCCAAACTTGAGAGAAAATATCCAAAAAAGTACTATTCTATTCTGGAAATTAAAATAAATGTTTGAATTTTCTAAAATTAATAACAAGTTTAGTATTTATAGACTTCAGAAAATAGAGCTGGCGGATCTTTCGGCGAAGTTAGTCGATGTCGCCGAATGACTCGACGACTTGCCTTTCTTCTGTTTCATCGCCATTTCATGCTTGCCTTCAATATCTTCACGTTCTGGACCATTGGGCAGTATAGTACTGCTTCGCGGAAATATTCGGCGAAGCGCCGACTGCTCCTTTTATCGCCTTTTTTATCCTTCTTCTTCAAGGATCCACGTACTGGAACAAAGGGTGGAATGAATCCCTTCGAAGAATCACCAAGTGTGCTTGGCGATGCTCAGGCTTCATCTCTTTGTTCTTTTCAGCCTTTTTGTTCCTTTTTGCGCCTAAGTGTCCATGCTTTCACTAAAATTTCAAATACCTGAAACTTAAGAGTTTTCATCAGATATTTAGACAAAATAAGCATTCGAGGACACTATTCTTATCAAAATAAATCCCTAAATGAGTCCAATTTGTGGACTCACCAATTAGTCTCGTCCATTGGTCACTCTAACAGCATTTAAGTCGGGGGTCTTTTTGTCTCTTCCTATTTCGTTGGACCCCTAAACCTCATCGTTTTTACCCTAAATTACATGGTTTTGGTCTGTTTTAGCTTAGAAACATAACCAGAACTTACCTAAGTAAATTCATTAATCAAACTTAGAGAAATAGAGCTTGAGAGAAGAAAAGAGGTCAAGAACCCTAGTTCAAGAACGCAACAAGAATCCATCAATTCCAGCCCCAAAATCGAAAGATTTCTCTGTGGAATTCGTCACCAGGTATGTGGGATTTTACTAGTGGATTCCTTTCTTCCATTAGGTCTCTAGAATTCAGTTAGTTTCTTAATTTCCCTATTGTGAACAAACTTAGGGTTTCTAGAATCTTAGCAGATTATCATGAATTACTTACGTATATGTTCCAAATTAGATTATTATGTTATTACTCTATTTATTGCATGAATTTCAGAAACTTAAGTTAAACCACTTGCTGCTCTACCAACAAATCCTACCTTGGCTCAGATCAAATCTAACAACGAAGAGAAGGTAAATAAATCTAAATCCAGGTTGCTTATGTAGAATACTATGGCAGATTCTGTGTTTTACAGAATCATGACTTGTAAATCAGCATAAGAGGCTTAGGGTAGGTTGAAAGAAGAATAACGAGACAATGATAGAACACGTCAAATGCAAGTGTTGAACCTAAAATGGAATTTGAGTCCTTGAATATGCAGGAAGGTGAAACAGTTAGTAATTATGCTGATCAAATCTCCTTAATTGTTGATAACATTAGACTTCTTGGTGAAGAATTTACAAAAAAACAAATGACGGAGAAAGTTCTTGTGACTCTTCCTGAGAGGTTTGAATCTAAGATTTCCTCTCTTGAATAATCCAAAGACTAGGGGAAACTTTCATTAGGTGAACTAAAGAGTGCTCTTCAAGCACAAGAACGAAGAAGGACTATGAGACGGGACAAGTTCACTGAAGGAGCTTTCTTTATACAAAAGAAAATTTTCAACCAAAAGAGTAAGGGCAAGCATGATGAAGGAAACAATAGTGGAGATGTGAAGAAGAAGGTCCCTCCGTGCAAGCATTGTAAAACAACTACACATTTGGAAAAGTACTATTGGTGGAGAGTCGATGCAATATGTGGCAACTCCAAGGAGACATGGTGCATATCTAAGGTATGCAAATCAAGAGCAAAGGCCTCTAAAGCTTTGCAAGCACAAGCAACAGAAGCTGCAGATGCACATGACGAGCAATTCTTTGCAGTTTCATACTTTTCAATTAATGAATCCTCTGAATCATGTCTTCTTGACTGTGGTTGCACACATTACTTGTGCAATGATGATGAAATATTCAAATTCCTTGATGATACTTACAAATCTAAAGTAAAAGTGGGAAACAACGAGGCAATATAAGTCAAAGGCAGGGGTATAATGTATACGTCAAAAATATCAGGTATCAAAACTATTCCTGAAGTTCTATACACACCTGATATGCGTCAAAATTTGTTGAGTGTTGGACAAATGCTTGAAAATAATTATTCTCTACATTTTAAGAATCGTGAATGTGTTGTTTCTGACCTTTCTGGAGTAGAATTATTTTATGTCAAGATGAGCAACAAAATGTTTTCAGTTGATTGAGAGAAAATAATTGAGCATGCTTACACTATTACTTCATAAACATGTACAAACTTTTGGCACAAAAGGTTTGGTCACTGTAATATGAGAAGCATCGCAGATATGAAAAAGAACGCGCTAGTGGAAAATATTTCTGAATTTCTTTCTAATGTTCAAGTTTGTGAAACCTACAAACAGGGAAAGCAAACAAAATTGTCATTTCTAGCAAATCAAGTATGGAGAGCTAACTAGAAACTTCAGCTCATTCATACGGATGTTTACAGCCCAATGAAATCAGATTCATTGAGTGGTAACAAATACTTTTTCCTCTTTAATGATGACTTCACCAGAATGTGTTGGGTTTATTTCATTAGACTGAAGAGTGAAGTCTTTGATGTTTTTAAACAATTTAAAGCTTTAGTAGAAAATCAATGTAATCTTAGTATTAAAGCTTTAAGGTCTGACAATGGAGGAGAATATACTTCTTCTCAATTTGTGGGGTTTTGTAATAGCACAGGTATTGAACACCAATTGACATTACCATACACTCCACAACAAAATGTCATGTCTGAAAGAAAAGAAAGAACAAGACAGTAATGGAGATGACTAGATATCTTTTACTAGAAATAAAGATCCCAAATCAGTATTGGGCGGAGGCAGTCAATACCTCTGTATATTTGCAGAACAGATTGCCTACTAAGGCCTTGTATAACATTACTACATATGAAGCTTGGTGTGGGAACAAATCATCAGTACACTATCTCAAAATCTTTGGGTGTATATGTTATTATCAGGTTTTAGAAACAAAGAGGAATAAGATGGACAATAAGGCTCATAAAGGCATATTTATGGGTTATAGTTCATCTAAAGGATACATGATTTTCTGTTTGAAAATAGAAAAACTAATTCTCAGCCGAGAAGTGAAGTTTGATAAAGCATCTGTTTGGGATTGGAAAAATGAGAAGACATCTTATTTTGATTTATTTTCAAAAGAGCAGCCTCAACTTCCAGAAGATGAACTAGTAGATGATGTACCAGTGAGGGGAACTCGAACCTTAAAAGATATCTACCAGCGGTGTGATTTGGTTATCTCTAATCCAACAAGCTATGCTAAAGCACAAAACTCTCATGCATGGAGGAGATCTATGCAAGATGAACTAGACATGATCCAGAAGAATGGAACCTAGTAGCTTGTTGACAGGCCTAGAAATCGCAATGTGATTGGTGTAAAATGGATTTTCAAGACAAAACTCAATCCCAATGGAACAATTTGCAAACATAAGGCTAGTTTAATGGTTCAGGGATACACACAACAATATGGTACAAATTACCAGGAAACATTTTCTGTAGCAAGGTATTACACAATCTAGCTTATTCTTGCATTTACATCTCATAGTTCCTAGCAGATTCATCAGTTTGATGTCAAATCGGATTTTTTGAATGGTTTGCTTGTTGAAGTGATCTATCTAGAGAAACCTGATTGTTTCTCAATTCAAGGAAAAGAGGATCAATTTTATCTCTTAACAAAGGCCTTGTATGGCCTAAAATAAGCCCCAAGGTCATGGTATGAGAGGATGGGCAGTCATCTCATCCAACTTGGCTTTAGTAGAAGTCAAAGTGAATCTACTTTGTATGTGAAAGTCACTGCAGGTGAGTCCTTAATTGCCTCAATTTATGTGGATGACATGCCTGTGACATGAAGTAAAATTGAACTAATCCAAAGGTTCAAGGATGAAATGGAGAAAATCTTTGAAATGATTGATCTTGGAGTCATGAAGTACTTCCTTGGCATGGAAGTGTTGTAGTCCAATGATGGAATTTTCATATGCCAATAGAAATACATTTCATATATTCTAAACAGGTTCAAAATGCAAGACTGAGAACCTGTGAGTACTCCAATCTCTATTGGTGTGAAGCTTGGCAAGGATGAGGATTCCAAAAAAGTGAATGATAGTATGTATAGAAGCTTAATTGGTAGTCTTCTATATCTAACTGCAAATACACCTAACATTCCATTTGTTGAAAGTTTGGTCTCTAGGTTCATGCATTCACCTAAAGACATATATTTCACAATGGCTAAAGCGTGTTAAGGTATATTAAAAGAACCAATAGGTTTGGAACTTATTTCCCAACATCTGCCAAAGTAACTATGAACCTGGTCGGGTACTATAATAGTGATTGGGGTGGCGGAGTTGATGATTCCATTTGTACCTCTAGATATCTTTTCTATTTGGGGACAAGTTGTTTTTGTTGGAGCTCTAGGAAACAAGAAATTACAGCTCAATCAACAACATAATATGAGTATATAGATGTCGCATCTACTGTGAATCAAGCTATCTGGCTAAGGAAGATGTTAAAGGACTTGGTCCATGAACAAACAGAAGTTACCAAGATCACGTGTGATAACAGTTCATAAGTTTCAATCTAAAAAAAAATAGTGTTTCATGGTCGAACTAAGCATATCAAGATCAAGTTTCATTTTCTTAGAGAATTCCAATAATCTAATGAACTGTTTGTTGTTCATTGTTCATCTGACAACCAACTAGCTGACATTTTCATTGAGTCAGTACCAAATGAAAGTTTTGAAGATCTAAGGCAAAGAATTGGTATTTGTAACAAAAATGCCAAGGAGGAGTGTTAGATAATTGGCATTTTTCAACTTATTGTTTTTACTGTCTTTTACTTATTTCAATTTAGTGCTTCCTATTTTCTAGCTAGACTTAGTCAACTTTAATTGCTTAACTTTATGTAGTTAGTGGCCCATTTTATCGCTGTTAGTGGCACATGTTATTATTCAGTTTTAACATCCACTTTGTAAGTGGCTACTAGATAGGAAATGGTTAGGTTTTTCCTTCGATAAATTCAGATCTTCTGCAAATTAATGCATTGATGGAATTTCATAAGTTCACTCTATATTTATTCTTCAAATTAGTTTCTTGAGTCTTTTTGTTTTCACACTTGCTATGTTGGGTTACGATGTGAATAATGATAATTTGGAAGTGAATTGTGAGTACAACGTTGAAGAATATATGAATTAAAAAGATAGTATTGAAAAATAAAGGGTATAGAATACTTGGAAGGAAATTCAGTTGGGGATCAGAACTTGTTTTGGTAGAAGATATTTATATTGATGTTATAGACTTCCTGTTCTAGAATGTATCAATTACATTGTAGGGAAAAGTTATGAAATAAAATCGAATGATTGCTATACGAGTTTATATCAAAAATGAATGACGATTATCAAGAGAATGTTGAATACCTAGAGGGACATGAAATCATAGACCACATACTTGCTTTGTTGGATTATTATGTAGAAGATTGTTGTCGATCCAAAGGATTACAAATTTTTAGTTTTATGAAGATAAAAGCTTGTTATATTTTCTAAGCCTATATCAATCAATATATTATGATATTTTATAATATTTAGGATAAATTTTTAAGTAGCAAGCGATTGATATATGATAAACATAGATATGGTCGTTATTAGTTAATTAATCAATGTAAATGTGTTTCATACTTGAATGGATAGTAAAATGGATTCAATAAAGTATACTATTAAATGAGATATACAATGAGTGTCAACGTATTGCATTCTTGGGTATGTCAAGCATGAAATACTATGACATTGATTCCATGACTCATAAAAAAATGTAGTAGTTTGAGTCAACTTCATGATCCACCCAAGTAAGGAATGCATTAACATCAATTATATGTCTCAGCTAGTAATGTAATAGGATGATTCCACTTCATGATCCACCCAATCACGAGGTGCATTAAAATTGATTTGACTTATCCAATAATGTAATAGTATAAGGCCTCTTCATGAATGACTCAATCATAAAATATATTGACATTAATTTCATTATATATCTAATAATATAAGGATAAGGAACAACCTCCTAAACTATGACCGGAATCTCAATAATACACCTTAACTAAACTAAGGTCCTATTACCCCCGAACTCATTTTTTTTTTGTAATTTTGTACACCTTTTGGCTTACGTCGCACACTTTGTGACTCCATGTAGTTGAGGCACGTGGTAGATGTTTGGATGGCATGTAAGCCAAAAGGTGTACATAATTACAAAACAAAAATGGGTTTGTAGGGGGCGGGGGAAGGGGGGGCTAGGTGTAATAAGACCTTAGTTTAGTTAAGATGTATCTCTAGGATTTTGATCATACCCTAGGGGGTACTTGTTCTTTATCACAGTAATAGAATAAAGTGATCCTACTGCATGATCTATCTAAACATGTAATACATTGACAATTACATGTCTCATCTAGTATTGCAATACACCAAGTTCACTTATTAATCAATATAAGCATAAAATATATTAACATTAACTCCATGATTCATCTAGTAATGTAATAGATTGAATCCCCTGCATGATCTACTCAAAATGAAATATATTGACATTGATTTCATGTCTTATCTTGTAATGTAGAATACAAAAGTCTACAGTATGATCCATCCAATTATAAAATATATTGATATCGACTCAATGAATTATTTAGTAATGTGACATACTGGAACAATATACATCTAATACTTCTACAGTCCAAGCACCATCCAATGAAGTATGTGGAGATAAAGATTTTGTTTCACTTAATATTACTAAAAAAGTTCCTTATATATGATCATTTATCTCCTGCTTATCAATCTTATTTAGTTGCTATCTATGGTCCGCAAGAACCTACCACATATTCTGAAGCCATAAGAGATCAAAGGTGGGTAGAGGCAATGAAATCTAAGATACAAGCATTGGAGGATAATAAGACTTCGAGTGTTATAGACTTACTAGCTGGAAAGAAGGCTAAAGGCTGCGGGTGGATATACAAAATTTGAGTATAAATCTACTGGTTAAGTGGAAAGATTTAAGGTAAGACTTGATGCAAAAGGGTATAGTCAAAAGGAGGGAATAGATTACAAAGAAACTCTCTCTCTCCTGTAGTGAAAATGGTAACAATTAGGACTATACTATCCATTATGGCAATAGGAAGCTAGCATATTCATCAAATGGATGTGTTCAATGCATATTTGTAAGGTAATTTCGAGGATGAGATTTATATGATTATGCCGTAGGGGTTTTCCATTCAAGGGGGATACGGTATGTAGACTAATCAAATCCCTCTATGGGCTAAAATAGTCCCCAAGACAGTGGAATGACAAGCTCACTACCTTATCAATCTCAACTTTCAACAAAGTTAACATGACTATTCCTTGTTTATTAGGAGAAGTAGTGAAGGGATAACTATTATACTTGTGTATGTTGATGTTATGCTTATCATATGTTGTTGCTTAAAGCTTGTTGAAGGTACAAAGAAAGCATTACTAAGTTTTTTTAAGATAAAAGACTTAGGAGAGCTTAAGTATTTTTTGGCAATTGAGTTCACAAGATCAAAAAAAAGAAATACACTTTTGAACTTATAGCAGAAGTTGGATTCTCTGCATGTAAATCAGAAATTACTCCTATTGACGGTAATGTTAAGCTTACCTCAAGATAGTATGATGAACATGTCAAGCAAGGTATACCGGAAAATCCTTTAGTAGATCAAATTATGTATCAAAAAATTATTTGGAAACTGCTTTATCTTAACATGACAAGACCAGATATTTCTTATAGTGCTCAAAGTCTCTGTCAATTTCTCCAACAACCTAAAGGTCGTATATGGATGTTGCATTGAGGGTCATCAAGTATCTTAAAAAAACAGCCTAGTCAAGGTCTATTACTATCCAATAATTCTAATGGAAAGATCACAACATTTTGTGATCCAGATTGGGCATATTGTCCACTTACAAGAAAATCTGTGACTGGTTACTAGCATTGGTAGAAACTGGGACCCACTGATTGTTCTGGTTAGCTACGCTCTGAGCCAAAAGCTGAATCGCATTCGAAAACTCTACGTTCGAAACATCATGATCTGGGACTGGAGGGGCTGCATTAGCGTTCCTTGCATTAGCTCTACGTAGAGGCATGATCTGCCTGCCTAATGACGAGTTACAAAGGAGATCATACCCACACACGATAAGAATAGCAAGAAAGTGAAGTTTTTCCTAAAACACTTCATAGCCTCGCTCTCATTATATGTGGTGCACTTCACACCTATGAAAATGACTCTACTTAGTGCAACTTTTCAGACATCCTAGGAATTTTGAACTTAAGGCTCTAATACCAAGTTTGGTACGCCCCGAGGCCACCCCCCTTGACTAACATGGGACCTAGGATCACAAGTGACCCCAAGTTAACCCTAAACTGACATATCATAAACATACCAAATATTCTATAACAATTAAAGCTGATGCGGAAGCTAAATCATGATATAACTTAATAGTGGGGAATACCCAAAGTTGTTCTAACTAAATAAGATACTTCTGAGTTCAATACAGATGAAAGATTAAACTCAATTCTACAGCTGAAACTAAACTGTGTCTGAAAAGAAGCCTCTAATGACTAAAGCTATTGGACATCCCCCCAGCTAACTCTAGAAAATACTGAAAATTGAAATGAAAAGACTGAATATAGAAACATGTCTATTGTCCTTGAAATGCGAGGACTCACCACTGAAGCTATTGAAAATGGAGATCGGGAATCGATCTACGCGTGACCTGGATGTTGAGTACATGAACGTACATCATGAAAGGATGTAGCGCAGAGTATGCGTCAATACTTGGAATGTACTGAGCATGTAGGATAGGATAAAGCTGAACAAAACATACTACGCAATAATATAATTTGTACATATTGGAAAAATACTAAGAATGAACTGAAATGGATTCAATGACCAAGTACATAACATTCTAAGACCGAATACAAAAATATAACTAAAAACCTGGTCCAATGCATTAAAGTCTGACTGTGGGAGCTACTAATAACCGACATAAAACCACGTGTTCTAAATGTGGATTCTGATGTATACGACCCATCGAAAGGACCCAATATACCTTGCCAAGGGTATAAAGGCATGACTTGCAAGATCACTAAATATAATGCCCATAGAGAGGACTTATTTACCTATGGGGCACGTACTTCAGGGACTATATGGGTACGCTGAACCCTAGTCCACTCGGTCTAAGCCTACTCCCAACTAGAAATCTGAATAAACAATATAACTGAATTATATTAGATTGCTCAATATTCTGGCATGCTAACTGAGAATGCAACATTTTAGCACTGGTAACGAAACATTTGAAATATGAGGCTTGTATATATGTGTATCTGACCTAGCTAGTGTAATTCATGAACTAAATGAATCTACACCACTAGGGTTATGAGTATCATGCAAAAAGCTAAGCATAATGTCAAGAAAACATGCTAATATGATTTGGAATACCATAACTACTAAATCGCAACAATTTATCTAAAGTTCTAGAAACCTTAAGTCTAAACAATACATAGGGAGTCTAGATTCTAACTGAATTATAGGGACCTAATGGATGAAAGGAACCCACTAGTGAAATCCTACATACCTGGTGACAAATTTCACGGAGAAATCTTTTGATTTTGGGGCTGGAATTGAAGGAAACCTGTTGCGTTCTTTGAGAGGGCTGCTCAACTTTTCTCTCTTGTTTTGCTCTAAGATCGATGAATTTTTGGTGAAATATCGATTAGGGTAGGTTCTGATTAACTTAATAGGCTTAAACTAACCCAAACTACATAGTTTAGGTGTCCAATGCATAGGGGGAAAAACCAAACAACCCCTGACTTAAAATCTGGCGAGGTTGACCATGGGTCCTATGACGGACTGTCAAAAGGACCACAGACCATCAAATGGGTCGTGGTCCTTGGTCCAGTGGCTGTTGGTTCTGGGTGGTCCAACCACGAACCCTACCACAACCCGTGTGAAAGACCACGAACCGTAAAGGTCACCGTGGTTCTTCACTTGGGCTGGGTCTGGTGGCTCAGGTCCACGGACCCTCCCATGGCCCTTCATCAAGACCATGGCCCGTCATCAAGACTACGTCCCGTGGAGGGCTCCGTGTTCTGACACCAGAGCTTGGGAGGTTTTGCCTTACCCCCACGAGCCTTCCTATGGCTCGTGAGGTGGTTCATAGCCCGTGAAGGGCTCTGTGGTCCACCACCTCTGGGGGTGTGAACCATGGGCAGGTCGATGAACTATGGTTCCTTTCAAGGTTTGTGAACCCTGCCGTGGTCCACCATTTTCTGGTGTTTTTCTTCTCCAACTTCTAAGTCTGATTTTTGAGGTGTTACAAGTTTGAATACATTATATCTGATTTTGTGAAATATATTCATTGCTAGAATATATTGAACTATTGTAAGAGTTTTTGAACTACTGTACACATATTTAGAATATTGCTTCATAAGTATGTGTATGTACACAAGACATATTATCTTTTGAAGTTTGTTGCAAATCTATATATTTGAATTACTTATTAGCTAATTTAATGCTTTTGATTATTTATTGCAAAACAATATTGTTGTTTTTTAATTAGAAATTGTGGCATATAAATATTTTATAGCCAAAATAATATTACCACACTTAAAAGTGTAGCCATAGAACTATCAATTGTGTAGCATATTCCATGTAAATTGTGGTATGCACATGGGCAAAGACTACACTTTAAAGTATTGTCATACATAAGATAGAAAAGACAACACTTTAAAATCATGGGCAATAAGGAAGCAAAGGCCACGCTTGAAACTGTAGTTGTATGAGATAGAAATGTTGCTAGATGAGGTACTGCAAAGCGTGGCCTTTTTGCCTTTTAGGCTACGCTTTTAAGCGTAGCTGATAAGGCAACACTTGAAAAGTGTCACCTAAACTCTAAGGTTACACTTTTTTCAGCCACCCCTAGAAAAGTGTGGCTTAAAGTTAAAAAGTGTGGCCTTTCATCAAAGGCCATACTTTTTCATAGTTTAGGCCACACTTTTCTCAGGTGGTTGTAGACATAAAATGTTGTAGTTTCATACTACACTTTTACACTTTTTTTAGATGCAACACCTAGCAAGATTCATCACCATCGATCTTCACTCATTCAAGACCCTTTTGTTGTTCAGATTGTGGTGAGCTCTTCACATATGGAGTCTTGTTGCTTTTCCTTATGTATTTATTGTCTACATATTTTGTATTTTGTTAGACATTTATGTTTTGTATAAATCTACTTCCGTCTTTAGATGCTCTTGTACCTGTAATATTAGGTTTGATGTTTTGTTCCTTGTACACATTTCATATTCTTCAGTCCCTTTTGGGGCCTTTTTGTATATTTTATTCCATTTTGTATGTATCTATGATGGAGATGATTTCTCATCTTTATTCTTTTTATCTTATGTTATCATGAGTTCAGCTTGCCTACTAGGGTTTATAGTAAGCACCATTAAGATGCGATTTGGGTCTTGGCATTTATAAAAATAATTTTCCAATTTTTTATAAAATTAGAAATTATAGAAATCTATATATTATATGCTTATAAAGATATTTTTTTTATAATAAATGGAAATATTTCCTTAACAATGATTTTTAAAATATTTTTAATTTTATAAAAAAGTTATTACAACGTTGTTTGAAATTGAAGAAACTTAAAAACTTAATTAGAATGTGAAGTGTCAAAATTAGGTGTAAACAAGCCTCCATTGTTTTCGTTTTAAAAACATACATCACTAAAGTTTGGGAATTTTTGAATCATTATGTCAGAAACTTAGACTTCAACTAACGCTCCATGTGGCACTTGACAACCTACTCATGACTCTTTCACGATCTTTTAAGCTCAAGTAAACCTTTTCAAACTTAGATCGCTAAGAGAATGAAGAAATATACAAGAGTATTTGTAAGAAGCCTTTTTATATTGCTTGGAGAATGCTTTACAGTTGCTTGCTTCAATTTCAAATGAGAGACTTCTATTTATACTGCTCTCCTAGGGTATAAAGTGTAAATAAAAATTACTATACAAGTCCCTACATATTTGCAATCTAGTCCCGCTACTAGAATTCTCTACAAGCCTAGAGAATTCTAAAGCCTTCCAAGAATTCTTCTTGTGTATTCTAGAGTCTTCCACAAACCTCTCCAAGACTCTAGATCCTTCCTAATTAGGCTAGCTCACTTATACTTTAATTTTATGCCTAAGTGGGATGACAAAGTGGTGGTTCATGACACTCTCCCCACTTGATGTTGCTACGACTACGGAGCATCTCTTCTACCTAGAAAACCGAGTCTTGTATTCACCATGAGAAACTCCGCACACGAGAGTTGGTGGTGCGTTGACTATCTTGAGGTAGGTGTTACATGGAATGTAACTCAATCCTAACTTTGTTTCTGCAGTCTTGGTCATGATGTTAGCCTCTGCACCTGTGTCAATCATAACACGACTGGGTAGTCCATCGATCGTGATGTCTACATATTGTGCATCATATTCTTTCGGCCTCTCTCATTGCTTTGCTATAGCTCTGCATAGTCCAATCAAGTCCAGTTGCTTCATATCTGAACCTTTCCCTGGCTCTTGTCCATCTTTCTCCTTCCATTCCCATAATATGGTACCAAGTTCTTCAGTTCAGGGAATTTTTCTTAGCCATGCGGCCCACTGCATATGTAGCAATTATTTCTCTTTGTAGCCTCTGGCTTCCTCTCCGTATCGCTTTGACGTCCAGGCTTCTTGCCATCAGACTCATAAGTGTCATGATTCATGGGATGTGGTTGCTGCATCTTGATTTTGCCATGATCTCTCCACCCTTGGTCATGACTACCTCTCATCTCCTCTCTTCTGGCTCGGTTAGGGTTTTTCATGCCTAAAGTCTATTAAAGCTTCGTCCTGCATGATACCTTCATCAGTAGTCCTGACCTTTCACCATTCTAACTCCTTCATGGCCTATTTTTCAGCCCATCCATGAAGTGAAAGAACATATCTTTATCTATGAGGGTTGGAATCTGGAGCCTGAGGGTGGTGAACTTCTTCATGGATTCCATGTGCTGCTTATCTTCTTCAGCTCCCTAAACTTACGCTTCGCCTAATATATGATGTTGTTAGGAAAGAAAGTCTTCTTGAACTCCACTCGGAATTTCTCCCATGTTTTGATGGTGCAATGCCCCTTCCCTATTTTTGACTCCTTTCACCTCCATCACAACATGGCCTTCTCCGTCAGGTACAACACCGCAATGTTAATCTTTCTCTTATCACTCTTCACCTTGCTGCACTTAAAATTAATTCTCCAAATGCCACAGGAAATTATCTACCTCATGTGCGTAACAAATGCCTTTGTACATTGTTTCTTTGGGCGCATAAATCTTGGCCTCCCTATCTCCATTGGGTATTGAAGATCATCAAGCTTCCATTCTTCCCTTGAGAACTTCCATCTCAGTCTTCGTTGTTTCAATTGTGCTTATTGCCTTCATGAGCCGACACTCCAATCAAGTGATGATTTCCTTCATCTCACACTTTACATGCTTATGCACCTCTAACTCTTTGTGGATGTTGTCCTTCTCTACGAGGGTGAAGTCCTCGAGAGTCTTAAACTTGTCGTCTACCTTGTTCAAGAGCTTGCCTAAGATCTACACAACATGCCTCACCGTGTCAACCCTCGCGATCCTCTCTACTCCAGGCGTGACGTTAATGGGCTCCTCACCATGTTCCTTATTACTAGCTTCAGTGATTGAGGGTCGAGCAATAATTCCTCATTACTCTTAAGGTTCTTCCTTTCCTTTTAGTGCTTCCTTCCACCTTCTGACCTGACATTTGTGGTACTAGAAGCATTGATGTTTCCCCTCTTAGCCATTCCCTTAGAAATAATCTAGCTCTGATAGCACTTTTTCACGGACTCAGACTTCGACTAACGCTCCGTGTGACACATGAAAACTTAGTGATGGATCTTTTACGATCTTATAAGCTCAAGTAAGTCTTTCCAAACATAGATCAGTAAGACAATGAAGAAAGAAACAAGAGATTTTGTAAGAAGGCATTTTGTATTGATCGGAGAATGTTTTGCCCTTGCTTGGTTGTGTTTCAAATGAGATCCCTTCTATTTATATTACTCTTCTAAGGCCTAAAGTATAAACAAAAATTTACTATACAAGTCCCTATATATTTACAATCTAGTCCTTCTAGAATTCTCTACAAGCCTAGAGAATTGTAAAACCTTCCAAGAATTCTTCTTAAGTATTCTATGGTCTTCCAAAAGCCTCTCCAAGAATCTAGCTCCTTCCCCTTAGAATATATCCCTTATGCTTTGATTTTATGCCTATGTGGGATGACAAAGTGGCATCATGACAATTAGCTAATACTTCATTAAAGTTTGTGACAACTTCCTATGTGATATGGTCATGTGGCACCTTATTTTTTTTTATTGAAATACGCATTGAGTCAAAATTTGATTAGCAAAACAAAAAACTATGCAAAGGATTGGCCCAAAAGCCAAAGCCCAACAAAAATGATAAAAAATAAAAAGGTAAGCAAATCAAACAGAGAAACAAAACAAGAAACACAAACCTAACATTGAAAGTCAGAGAGGCACTAGATGCTTCTAGTGAAAACTTCGACAATCAAAGTATCATAGAAGCTGTCAGAGATATCAGAGAGTTTAAAGCTTCCACGATGAAGTCATGCAACCAAACCAATAAAGCTTAGCCTCTACACTTGTTGAAGAGAAATCGATGTTTGTTCACCAAGTCAAATCAACTCCCCCAGGTAATTTTATCATCAATAATTAGTTTTCCTTTCTTGGATGTATCCTTTAATGGGTTCTATAGCACAAGATTGATTAATTCCACCATCTATATTTAAATGTTTTATAGTCTAATTCATTATTTGTTACAGGAGGTGGTTTAAGGAAATCTAGATCTACACCTATCAAGAGTCTAAAAAACTCATTATTTGTTTTATCTGGTCAGTATAACTCCAGTATCTCTATTGTTGTATCATATCGACTTACTTGAATTGTTGTCTATGGAAAATCGCTTAGATTGTATGAAATCTAAGTAAAATTGTAGAAATGTACTTCTATATAGACATCACACATTTTCGATTTCAGCAAACACTAAATTAGAAGACAGAAACCGTACTTTTTCTATAGCTTACCCTTGTTAAAAAAAAGCTTCAAAAGGTTTATTTTATTGATCTGTCCTATCTTTATGAGTAAAAAAAAATTGATTTGGGCCGCTATAGCGGGATCAAGGAGCCGATTGGACCGCTATAGTGCGATAAGACATTGTAAATGTAGAAAACCCCCTAAAATCACCCATAATCACCCAAGAATGTTTTTGGAGAAGAAAAGAGTGACCTAGGGAAAATTTCAGTAGGTTTTCATGAGGAATGTTCCTAAAGGTGAGCAATATGATTCCCTACTTTTGTAGTTCGCTTATTAGGTCTTACAAAAATATTTGTGGCATGATGTAAGGGCTTGAATTCATTCTAAGGTGAAGAAAATCCAGGTTTATGAGGATTTTAGGGTGTACGACCTTCAGATGTGCATAAACTAGGCAATTCTTGATTTTATTTATCATAATGCATTAGAGTAATCACGAGATTGATAATCCTTGATAAATTAATAGTGGGGAAATCATGAGGTTAGCCTAGAGTTTTGGATTATAATAAAATATGGAATATTTAGGCCATTTGTGATTGATTTGGTATTGTATCATTATTTTAGATCAAGAACAAGCTAAAAGCCTCACAAAAGGAGTCAAAGTTTGCAATCAGACTTCAGGAGTTGCTTGGTGCTCAGGTAGGCTCAATTTACTTAATTGAATAGTTAGACTTGTATTCTATTTCATAATATTATTGTAGATGGATGAGAGGTTTCATGTGTAGGCCTTAGTGCATGCTGGAAGGCTAAAGGTTATTATTATTACTATCAAAGTGGGGAAAGATAATGAATAAGGATTAGGTTTTCTAGTTCTTGATTGTTAACCTAGAATTTTCTTTTTGGGGTGGTTTGTGGTGATTTTAAGTTTAAGTATTATGAAATTGTTGAGTTATAGCCATTTTTGGGACTTGTGATAATCAAGGGGAACTGAATGAATGGGAAGAGTATTAATTGATGGACTAGGGAGGTATTTTCCTATTAATGAATGTGTAGTAATAATGGGGTCCAATATTAGGGTATTGATATATAGGTGTATATATGTATGTGTGTGTTCATATTGACCATTCCATGTGAAATGTTTGTGTAATGCATGTTCAGGAAATAAAGGGTGAATGTGAAATGACTTTATGTTTATAATCTCATGCAATGAACCTATTTAATTTACACATGGCTTCAAGTGTGGTTGTTCATTGTGATTTTGACTGTGCATGTTGTTTGTGATTGGTGGTTTTCTCGGGTTCCACGCTAGTATATAATACTAATAGTTGACTCGAGTACCATACTAATAAAAAACACTAATGGTTGGCTCGGATACTATGCATGGTATGTACTAACAATGGTTGACTTGGATACCACATTGATATAGTATCAGTTTGTGTATGGGTTTCAGGACAGAACTAGGTTTGATTATTGTGTTATATTTGTCACGTGTTGGTCGATAAATGGTTGGGTTTGTGTTTAAATGTTGGGATGGTTCTTATGTAGATCATATTTTCATGTCAAAAACTACAAGTGATGTTTTATGAACTCTTGAGTGGTCCAGGTTACTTGAAAGGTGAGTTGGACTCATATATGGATTTATGTGTGATCACGTGTGACATTAAGTTTGGTGTTAATGATTCTCCTATCTAGGTGTTAGAGTAGGTGCATGTATGGCATGTGGATTGGATCGTGACAATTCGGTATCAGATCCCACATGTGTGATCATGTGGGACTTTAAGTTTGGGGTTATGGGATCATGACAAATTGGTATTAGAGTCCATATTGGATTATCAGGCTATAAATCATTTTAGAAACTTGTGTCACTTCTTCACTCCTTTTGTGTGGCGTGTCTCTTGTCATATGAGGTGAGTCCAATTGTGTCTCAGGATTCCTATTAGTTTATCGATGAGGTAAACTAGATTCCATTGTTACAGCCGAAGGGACTCAAGCAAGGAAATATTAGAACTGGGAAGGTTCCAATTGATATCTGGCTTTAAGATTCATGTGAATGCTTAGGTGATCAGTTTGTGGTCATTAATGATATGAATAAGAGGTAATGAACCTGACTTTCAATAACAATATAACTTAATGATTGTTACTTTGTGCAGTGTATTTCCTAAATTTTTGCTTGTCCAGGAAGTGTAATTACTTGTATTTGTATGATATTATGGACAAGAAAAGTACTTAAACTGATTATGTGTGATGAATTAATGATATATTTCTATATGATTTACTGAACATATTTTGGTATAGTCCAGTTCTATAATTTAATAGTTACGTTATTGATTGGAAGTGTCGTGTTAAACTAGCACAGACTTACCATTGGTACAGATGGTAAGGGAAACAGATAAATTGTGACAGTGGGGAAACTCTGATTTTAGAACAGTTGGTATTGGTTGGGAACCATAGGGAAGAGGCTTTTCTGGTATGATAGTGAGAATGTGATATTATGCGCTACTTTCTAATGTTATTCATAATTAATTTTGTGAGAAGGTGGTGTTAGGTGCCTAATTATATGTTGTTAGATATGATGTTGTCGTTTATGTTGAATCTAAGATACCTATGTCTCAGATTGATCTTGGGATTATATTATTAATAGTTATGTGTTTCAAGAGTTGTTATGGATATGGATATGGAAAACAATTCTTATTTTAGAAAATTTATAGGTTGAACTCGTCAAGGCTGCATAGCCTGACGGGGCCACTATAGTGGGAGTTTTTCTGCTGTGAAAGTAGTCGTGATAGTGGTGTGTCAGTCTCTATAGTGGAAATGGTGAGGTAGAATCTGAACTTTGTTTCCCCTATTTTTGCATTGCATTTCCAAAAAATTAAAATCTCCAGTTTGAGTTCATATCAGTGTGAAATAACATAAATGCGTTCGAAACAATGTGGTGTTCAGAGAGGCCTACAATTCCACCCTTGATGCGTGTTGGGTACTCCATCTTAGTTGGTGGGTTCGCGTTCCTCAGGTTGATGATTTAATTCAAAACGTGTTGGTAGAATCTCATGATTCAAGGGTTTTGATTCATCCGAGTCTAACCAAGATGTTTCGGAATTTGAGGCAACTCTATGTTGGCCTGGATTGAAGAGGGACACAGTGGAGTAAGTGTCCAAGTATTAGAATTTTCCACAAGTGGAATGTTAGACTAGACGCCTACATAGTTTTCTTCAAGAGATGCCCATTCTTGAATGAAAGCGGAAAATAATAGCCATGGACTTCGTGGTGGATCTTCCTAAGGCTTTGGAGAAGTATGATTCGATTTGCACCATTGGGATCATTTCTTACCATTGTGCGAGTTCTCATACAAAAATACTTATCACTTCAGTAAAAATATGACATCATTTGAGACACTTTATGCGAGAGGATATAGATTTCTCATTGGGTTGTTAGAAACATGTGAGGTGAAGCCTCTATGCATTGACTTGATAAATGAAGCTTAGAACAAGGTGAGGGGTATCTAAACCAAATTGATGGCAGCTCAAAGTAGAAACAAGGAGTGTGCAGATTGCAATGTATGGGATATGGCATTTCAGGTTGGTGAACATGTTTTATTGAATGTGCCACCAATGAAAGGTGTGTTGAGCATCTGTAAAAAGGGTAAGCATAGCCCTCGACATATTGAGTTATTTGAGGTTCTTGACAATGTAGGTCCAGTAGTGTATAGGTGAGCTTGCCACAAGTTATTTATATTCCATTCAGTGTTCCATGCATCCATGCTAAAAAGGTACCACGGGATGGGGAGTACATTATCAAGTGAGACTTAATAGTGCTATACAAGGATCTACAATATGAGAAAGAGTCAGTTGCTATGCTTTATTATGATGTCCAAAAGTTGAGAATACAGGAAATTAGATTGGTAAAGGTTTGATAGAAGCATCATATAGTTGAGTAAGCAACTTGAGAAATCGAGGAGGACCTATGGGACAAACATCCTCATTTGTTTGAGGAGTCAGGGATTGCTTTCTTCTTGACTTAGCCCAGTTGTTTCTTGTGTGATCGCTCAGGAATGAGCGATGAGTAAATTAGTATCTATTGTAAAAATCCGTCATGTCATTACGAGTAAGAAAAATAGTCGGTCCAGGCTGCTATAGTGGGGTAAGTTGTTGTAAATGTAGGGAAAACCCCTAAAATTGCCCATATTCATCCAAGAACGTTTTGGATAAGAAAAAAAGAGTGATCTAAGGCAAATTTAACAGTTTTTCATGAGGAATTTTCGTAAAGATAAACAATTTGATCCCCTACTTTTGTAGTTCAAGTTTTAGGCCTTAGAGAAGATATTTGTGACCGTTTGTGAGGGGCGGTGGTTGAATTCATCCTAAGGTAGGGAAAATGTGATTTTTTGAAGATTTTAGGGTGTAACACCTTGGGTAGTTCTTAAAAAAAAAGGCAATTCTTGATTTTATTTACCATAAGGCACTAGTGTAACCATGATGTTGGTAATCATAGGTGAATTAATAGTGGGAAAGACCTAGATTAGGTGGGAAAATCATGAGGTTGGCCTAGCATTCGGGATTATGATATAATTTGAAAATATTTAGGCCATTAGTGATTGATTTTGTATTGTATTATTATTTTATGCCAAAAATAAGCTTAAAACTTCACAAAAGGAGACAAAGTTCCCGATCAAATTTCTACAGCATATGTTTTTCCCCAAGTAGACTAGGTTTTCCTAACTGAATAGTTAGACCTATATTCTATTTCATAATATTCTTGTAGATGGATGGGGGATTTCGTGCATAGTCTTTCAGGCACATAGTCTGAATGGCTAATGGTTGTAGTTATTGCTATTAAGGCGAGGAAAGATAATGACTAAGGGTTTGGTTTTCTAGTTCTTGATTGTTAACCTTGAGTTTTCTTGTTGGTGTGGTTTAGTGATGATCGTAGGTTAAGTGTTATGAAATTTCTAGTTATAAGCATTTCTAAGACTTGTGGTAATTAAGGGAACTGAATAAACAGGAAGAGTATTAATTGATGAGATTGTGGAGATAATTTTCCAAGGAACAAATTTGTACTCATAATGGGTCTAGTATTGGGCTATTGATATATAGGTGTATATAAGTATTTGGTTGTTCATATTGACTAATCCATGTGAAATGTGTGTGTAATATATGTTTAGGAAATAAATGTTGAATGTGAATTCACTTCATGTTGATAATCTCATAGAATAAACTTGTTTAATTTACTTATGGCTTCCAGTGTGGTTGTTCACTCTGATTGTGATTGTGCATGTTCTTTGTGATTGCTGATTGACTAGGGTACCACGCTGGTATGAAATTGTCACGATCCAAACTATACCTTAGACGTGACATGACATATAAGACCCCAAGAGGCCCTACACAAGCCATTTGACATACATCTAATACAATAGAATATACAATAAGAGAGTTTAAGTAGGACCTCTCATATCATGAAAGACAGTTTTAACAAAAACTATACCTTAGACGTGACATGACATATAAGACCCCAAGAGGCCCTACACAAGCCACTTGACATACATCTAATACAATAGAATATACAATAAGAGAGTTTAAGTAGGACCTCTCATATCATGAAAGACAGTTTTAACAAAAATGTGGAATCATAAATATGTCTTGACGGGCCATTCTAAGCAACATAAGAGTGGTTGGGCTGTAACCCATACATAACGTACAATGTCCGAAAACTAAATAGATAAAAAATGTAGCATAGGTAACGTAGCCCTCAGAATATGAGGACTCATTAATCTTCACAGGAAAGCAAACTACTAGCCACGAGTGAGAGGAAAAACAATGTAAGCCCTACATTATGAGACAATCTAGGCACAAGTACGCATTGGTACACAGAATGTACTAAGTATGGGGAAAATATGCATAAATGTAGATATGATATCATAATAGGCTTAAAATATGTAATGCATGACCAATTAGAACATTTAAACCTTAGGAAAAGCGTGATCTAAAGAAAACATGAAACAAGGCTAATGCATTAGTACAAGGACATAACGTAAATCTTTAAGGGAAATCATAGTTCTTTTGTGGGATATTAGATTCAACCGACAATAGACCACGTGAGCTATAATATGGAATTCGATGTAACTCCCACACTAAAAAGGAGATCTAATTACCAAGGTAGAACGATGTATCATATCATCAAGTCTATGTGGATAGACAGTCCTACGGGGGCATGTAGTTGGGACTAGAGAGTGCTACTAGAGACTACCCTATATTTGCCTCCACCTTAAAGTCCTCTTTGTGCTAAATTAAATCCCAATGGAATTAGATAAAGTCAGTTATCAAAGTATAAGATTAGGAAAGGAATGATCGCAATACCAATCCAAATAATAAAGTGGTATAAGAGTAGCTTATTTCAAAACCATGATTTCATAACTTTATTCATATAAAATATTACCTTCTTAAGCATCAAAAATCATGATTTCCTTTCAAATTGTGAGAAAAACTTTCACAAATCATCCTTAAATCATAACTTCATCCTTTCATAAAATATGCACAAAATCTCATATCAATTCATGATCATTGTTCATAGTTCATAGGTAATATTCAAAGCATAAAACATGGGTCCGTATGAAATCAATTATAAATCATGTAATTAGGTTAAATAATGCAAAATAAGATAGAGCAAAATTAATTGAATCATAATAAAAAGGATCCACGAAGATTTACATAAAACCCTAATTGAATTGGAGATTGGAGTTCTTTTGAGACCCAATGGATGAAAGGAATCCATTGGTGAATTCCGATGACCTTGATAATCAAAGCACAAAAAGCAATGGATATTGAGGCCTTGAATCCTTTGAAAATCTAGCTCTTCACCTAGAAGGTTAAGAGAGATTAGGGAATTTTAAGTGAATGGAAGAAATTAGGCTTGGTTTGTAAGAGTAAAAAAGGTTATATGGAAGTTATAGGTCCAAACAAAAATAGTTTAGGTTTCGGTGGGTAGAAAATGACCAAAACACCCTCAATTTAGAAACTACCAAAGTTACCTACAGTTTCGACCTGTGGTCCATAGACCTTTCTACGCCATATACTTGTCAATCGTCGAATCACTTACTGGGGCCTAAAATCTTGGGCAATTCCTACGAGTCAGTCTTACGACTTGTCAGCTGGTCTACAGTCCGTAAACCTTACCCGTAGTCCTCAACTCTGAGTCCAAAATTTTACCAAGTCTGAATCAACTCTATGGGTACTTTTTATGGCCTGTAATTCATCCTACGACCCATCCTGCTCAATCGTAGACCCAACTTTGAAGACTCAAATTTTCCTAAATCTCAACTTAGTTCCTATGAATGCTATCTATGACTCATAAATGCTCCTACGAACAGTAGATGGGTCTCATGGGTTTGAAGAAATAGCCAAACAAATGAAAGCTTTCCTTTCCAATTAGACTTTCCAACTTCGGTGTTACAGGAATACTAATGGTTGGCTTGAGTACCACAGTGATACATAATACTAATGGTTGGCTCGGATACCATGCCTAGTATGTACAAATAATGGTTTTCTCGGATACCATGCCAGTACACTAACAGTTTGTGTGTGAGTTCCATGAGAGACTGAGTTTATTTATTATGTTATATTTGTGACATGTTAGTCCATGAGTGGCTGGGTTTTGTGTTTAAATACTGGGATGGTTCTTGTATATACCATATTTACATGTTAAATACTTTGGATGATTTTTAAGGATCCTTGTTACATAAAAAAGGTGAGATGGACTCAGCTATGAATTTGTGTGTGATCATGTAGGACATGCGTCATCTGAAGGTTATGTTTGGGATTGAGTGTTTTCTTATATAAGTATTAGAGTAGGTGCTCGCACGGTTTGGTGAGTTGGGTTGTTACACTAATAAAAATAAATTCTAGAAACTAGAACAATAGTAATCTCTAACAAAGTTACTGTTTAAATTTTAGAGAGAATTAGTGTTAAGAAATCATTGACCCTCTCCATTATTCTCCCCTGATAGAATGAATCTCAAAGAGACTAATGCCACAAACAATGGGAAGAAAGTAAAGATGTACGATAAATGAGTAAATATTAGCTAAATAACCCTAAAACAACAAAGAAAATCACATAGTTGCATGTTAAAACAATATAAAATCAATCACTTAAATACTTAAGTAGTAGTCAATTACTATTGTTCACCTTAATCTCTTACCTAGTGGCATATTTAAAAGTTTATATGAACTAACTTTAGGTTGGTCATTAATTGATTAACTATTTTCCAGCTCTCCATGATGCAACCTATGTGACAAATGAACATTGATATAGAGTTATTTGTTATTTATTTCAGTAAGTCCTAAATGAGGCAAACTCATTTTAAACATGTTCATGGTTCTCTTTGCTAGAAGTGGAATATCTTAAAAATTCTCTATTATGTACTGTAAAATGAACAGATAAGTTGGCAAAAAAATTAGTCAGTGTGTTGCCTTCCCTAAGAGTGTGTTTTAACTGAATTGGGTCATCGTCCCTTACTATGTTTACAACTTCAACCTCCTTCACAACACTCTAGAGAACTTTCTATCTTCTTTTCTATATATTGAGCATAACAAGTTAGTAAGAGGAATATGACCTCTATCACTACAAAACTAAACACCCTCTAATTGTTACTACTTCAGTAATAAGATTTTTGAAATGAATAATTCTCCGTCCTTTCACCCCTAAAATAATTCTCTCGACACAAATAGCAGTAGCACTAGGACCAGAGTTACCATTGGATGCATTATCTGCATTACATATAAACCATCCAACAGAAGAGGGATTCCTCTCACAATCATATATCATTAACTTGACTTTCATTCTTCCGAAAATCGTAACATATGAGGCCATTTCATAGATAAATTTTACAATAAAGGAAGTTTAGGAAGATAAAGTTATATTTGGAATAACTTATCTCATGAATTACCTTCTCATAAGGGAACTATCCACCATGAAGATTAGTGTTTCTTATCTTCCATATAAACCATAATATCATAACAGGTACTATAACCATAATAGTCCTAACGTTTTGGCAGATTCTTTCTCAAAAGGGGCCTTGACATGAGAAAATATTGAAGTTGTAAAATTTCTTTTTTAGGGGGCCTCTGTTTCACTAGTTAAGATTTCTTTTTGGTGGGAATTATTAAATTTTAGATAATCTTAAATATAGGGGACATAGAATTATTTGAGATTATTTTTTATCTTCTTATGTTGTATATGTCAATTTAATTCACCCTAAATTAGAAAAAAATATATTTAATATGCATTAAATTCTAAGTGAATTTGGATGAGCGGGGGTGGGTTGGTGCCCCATGCCTCCTTAGAGTTCGTCTATATAATAAATAAATCATGTTCGATGTTCTTCATCCAATAACAATTTTCTACCTACTCAAATATCTTTTATACTTAGCTATTTTCTTTATTTTTATATGTTATAAGTATTTATAAGTCATCCCCTCCCCCTCTATTCTCACACAAACCATCATTAGCTTTTATTTTAAAACACATTTTTTACTTCTTGAGATTTTCTTGCTCCATGCTTCATTTTTTACAACTACTAAATATAATTTCATATAAATCTAATATGAGTGGTAATAATTGGGATATAAGGACGGTTATAAGAAGTTTCAAAATTAATAAATTTAAAAGTGTTGTAGCTCCTAGATCAGGCTTGATCTCTTAATTATCAAAATTATGACTGAAATTCTCTTGACATAATTTTACATTTGACATGACTAATTTGAATTTCTTTCTTGAATTGTTTCCTATGAATTTTCTAGATTCTTATCGGAAAAACCCAAATGATCAATCTTTCGTGATCTTCAACACCACAAACCCCATTCATGTCATTGCTATCATGAATCAAAATGATAACCAAAAAATTTTATGATTCATTCAATCAACATTACTATTATGTAAACTATACTCATAAAATAATAAATAAGATGACGCAAAAAGTTTACATGTTTCTATACAATCACAAATATAATTGTTATAGAAGATCAAGTCATTTTTGTGCTGCTACAACAATTGTTGGTACATACGCTAGCTCAGCAGCTGGTGGTAAAAGGGGAAGAAGGGTTTGTTGGCTAAGATGAGCTTGCTGAAAGGATCGTAGCATTTGTTGATTATCATTTTGATTCATGATAGCTGGATCAACAATTACAGGAATGAGAGTTGGGGGATTGATGATCTCTAAAGATTGATAATTTACAAAATATTTAGGAAAGCAATCCAAATTAGTCATGTTAAAATCTTTCAAGAGAATTTCAAATTTCATTTTCATAATTCAGAGACTCTAAGCCTGATCTAGAAGATACAACATTTTAGACTTTTAAATTTTAAAGCTTCCTACAGCCGTGTATATATCTCAATTGTTATCACCCATATTAGATCGAAATAAAATTACATCCAGTTAACTACAAAATAAATGAAGTACAAAGCAAGAAAATATTACAAAATAAAAAATATTCATACAAAAAAAGAAGTTAATTATGTTTTGGGTGAGAGGGGAGCGGGGGAAGAGGGATGACTTATAAAAAACAATAATATAAAAGAACAAAGAAAATAAAGGAACTCAAAAGGGGAACCTACCCACCCTCACTCATTCACACTCACTTAGAATTTAGTGTATATTAATTTTTTTGTTGTTTTACGGTTTGATAAAATATGTTAAAATGGGCGGTTGATATGAATGAAAATATTTTTCAATTTTTTTGTAACTCAAAATTTTTGATAAACTCTTCTTTTTAAGATTGAAAAAAATGACTTCTCTACTAATAAAACAAATCTTCATAACTGATGTTTATTATCTTTTTCCTACCTTCCAACACATCCGACCATCGATACCCACTACCCAACACCTTATCTTCACCCTCTAGCACCCCCATAGCTTCCATCTCCATCACCCCACACCTTCCCTTCCACTCTCTACACTCATAGAGTTTTTCTAGAAAACATTTTCCTTCGTACCAAACACAACAAAAACTCATGTTTCTTTCTTCATGGATTATTAGCTTAATTATTTATATGTATCTATAATCATGATGATGATAATTAAACTTGTAAATATGAATTTAGTGTGACAGATGGTCTAAGGTTGGACTCTCATACATCTTCATGGAAAATTCAGCTGAGCAAAAGGCAGCAACTATAAAAAGATTCATTGATACTACAGTGAATGTGGGGAGAAAAGAGATTCTAGATGGGTTTAGGGCACGATAACGTGTCGTAATTGAGAAAGACAATGATGCTGCTACAATATCAAATGCTACTACAAGCTTGACTCATGGCTTTATTAATTCTCTGCAGCTTTGTCTTTTGGCTTCCTCCAAACCCTTACCAGTTATGAGTTTAACTCACTTTGCTAAGTGCGTCAATCATGGTTTTGCCTTCTACATTTCACTTGAAGATGTTCAAAATTTTGAGAACTACACTTACGTTGTGATTCATTCTCCTAGATATCGAGTTATTCATTGGTATATATATTTCCATGATCTCAATCTCTGTCTGTTCGTATACTATATATCTCGATCTCTATCTGTTCTGATCTAAAATTAGAACGTTAACATTGGCATCTTCAATCATGTCTATCTCAGTTTCCTCTGTAGTAACAAGATCTACAATTGGAATGTTAACATTGGTGTAGGTAAGGTGTAGGGTGGTGGGGATCGATGGTCGAATGTGTTGGAGGGTAAGAAAAAGATAACAAACATCAGTTATGAAGATTTGTTTTATTAACATAGAGGTCATTTTTTTCAATCTTAAAAAAAGAGTTTATCAAAAGTTTTGAGTAACAAAAAAAATTGAAGAATATTTTCATTCGTATTAACTGTACCCATCAAAGTTTAAGTTTGATAAAATTGTTCCCTCCAACCATTTTGGATCCATTTTTTCCCCATCAAATCATAATGAAACCAAATTTTTGACTCATATTTCCTTCGAACATAGCCCACACCCTAATATTTCTCTCTATTCATCTTCTCCTTTCCCAAAAAAAACATGTCTTCACTATTACGATTCGAAATCTCTAGTCATGATGACACCTACAACACTCCACTAGTGGGTAAGTCAACCCTATCTAGAATGTATAAACCTTGAATTCTTATTCCTAAGGAATCTCTAAATTTTTATTCTGCCAATCGATTGAGAACCAAATTTTTCTGAGATTTTGAAATCTATATAAATCCATAAAGTCTCCACTGTCTTAAATGGGGGAAGGGACACCCAAAAGGCTAGAATTTCCTTTACTTGACTAGGTTTTGGACACAATGTCCTCAGCCTAATAGTTGTGAAAATTATTAACTTCTAAGCATTTTTCTTTTCTTTGTTATTTTTGAGTTGAAGCTCAGAGGTGGAATTGTTTATGGTTTTCTGAATAATCTTTGTGTTCAAAGTAATTTTTTTTATTTAAGCAGACGAACTTATACCAAGTTTCTGGCTCCTAAGATCATGTAATAATTTAGTATTCTACTTTGTCTTTTCGTCTTAAACATTGTTTTGAGACTTGAAATATGTTAAGATTTATGGTTAGTTTTAGTGTTTAACAAAGGAGAATAAGAACTGATTGAAGAAGAAAAGGGAAAAGTGATTTCTATTGATAAATGAAATTGAATAAATACATCGCAGCTTAACTAAGATGATGTAAAGTAATGCTAAAATTAAGTTATTGTTTGCTGAAATTGAGGAACTAATACTTAAAGTAACTAACAGAGTTTTAAACAAACTAGGAAACAGAAAATAGCTAAAATAAAGTTATTGTTTGCTGAAATTGAGGAACTAATACTTAACAATAACTAAGACAGTTTTAAACAAACTAGGAAACACAAAATAGCTAAAATATAGCAATTTATTTTGGTGTGCACTTCCTAAATATTCTTACTCCCTATGTCATCTTCTAGCTTGAATTTAGGTCATGTAATTCTAGAAGACAAATGTAACACTCCTCATGGCTCAAGAACTGCATAGTCCAAGTGTAACACCTCGAACTTCCATCAATTTTAGTTTTGGGCCAAATTTAAACAATCATATCTTTTAGAACATAAAGAGTTAGGTGAAACATGACCTGTAAAATTGAAGGCCTTTGAGTCCTCTTTCCAATGCCACCAAGTTTACTAAATTTCGAGCTCCGAATAAAAAGTTATGACTGTTTGAGTGAAGCCTCTCTAGTTGAGACATTTCATCCGCTTGAGAAAGGGGTATTTTGGTCTTTTCCTTACCCCTCTAGGCTTGACCATGTTTTCTCACCCAATTTAGGGGTCTAATCAAACTCTAAGTTATTTTTTCACATTCCTAAACACTTAGAATTTTAGGGCGAAGTTTCAAGAAGAGGAAAAGATGGGTTCTAACCATTTATTCAACGGTTGAGAAATTTCGCCAAGAACAATTGTTCTTTCCAGGGTATGTGATGTTTCTCATAGTATTTGTCACGCCTCGAGCCTACACCCTGGACATAGCCAGCCCTTGAGAACCATCGATGGTCCCTAAGCGAACCCTAGCCAATCCTTGGCCTGGCTCACTACTCAGTGGAAGACTTACTCAACTAAAGAAGAACTTCAATTGCAAAGATTTAACTCATAAGGTATCAACAACAGCTTAATCCAAAGTATGTCTTGAAATACTCAAAGAAAATCAAAGTCTCAAAACATCAGAAAGGAAATAGTGAAAGACTCCTCAACTATTACTGTTTATGAAGCCTCTAAATACTATGATAGATGTCGGGACAAGACCCACAACATCCTAACCAAACTGAGATATAAATGTGGAACCTACCAAAAAGCAAGGAGGCTCACCAAAGCTAACTAGAATACAAAGGTATCAATGGATCTCCTGTTGATGACCCTGAACACCTGTATCTGCACCATAAAAAGATGCAGGTCGAATGACGTCAGTGCATTGAATGTACAAGCATGTAAGGGGAAAGCTGAAAGTAATAGTTAACTGAACTGATTAAGTGGGGAGACAATACTCACCTCAAACTCAACTCCAATATGAAAGCAATAGTAGGAAATGCAATATTTAAAGCTTTTAAAATAGTAGATATCAACTCAAATGTATAAAAATACAACAACATACTCTTTACTCTTATTTGGGAGATTCTCTAAGCGACAACCATCGCTATGAGCTATGTTATGATACAACGTCTTGCCCACGCTACTAAATTTGTCCTATACTCTGCTAGGGTATAGAATACATCAACTAAGTGGATCCATCCACTAAGCTATTCTTAAAAGCAATAAGGAATCATCTGAAAAGTATGATCCTTTACCCATGTTGGCATACATGGTTTATGAGGATTATGAGTTGTCTGAACTTATCCCTATATGGGTGCTCAATACTACTCCCAATAATATATAGCTCATGCTCAAATTGTTCAAACATAACTCTTTCTCAATTTGAGGTAATTATTCAAAAGACTCTCTTAAAAGATGTAATACTCTGAAACTTCTCTGAACTCGTAGCTCATTTAGAAATTGATGTTTCTCTCTTTTAAATGTAGAAGTATTACATTTTGGGAATACTTAGTTCCCTTATACTCATTTTGAAACATGAGTAAACTCTTCTCATTCTCATACTCATTTACCCAAGATTTAGTTCAAAACTATAATCAATTTAAAGAATTCTCAAAGTGACTCAAATGGACCTCTTGACTTTCCTCTTAACTTTACTTTAGTTCGAAATGTCAATTATGACCTGTGATTATGACATGTAAGATCTCTCAAGAAATACAGAAGACTTTAAGAGTTCATATTAAGAAGAGAACGTACACATGATTTGAATAAACACATACGGAAAGAAGGACAGAAGAGTAAGGACCTGGCGACCCTGGCACACTGAGTGGCGCAGGGAGCCATCCCCCAAATTATTGAGCAGTGTTTGGGGTGCACTGCTGGTGCAGCGCGCCAGAACCCAAACTACTGGCCAATAGTTTGGGCGCTATGGCTGGCGCGGTGCTCCACCCCTCTTCCCAAAAACCTGACGAATTTTCTTGTCAAATTTCAGGTCCTAACTTATCTAGAATCGAATGATTTCCTCCAAACTCTCTTTGATTCATAAAACCAATACAAATTCAATGAAATACCACACAAAATCTATCAAGAAGCATCACTCATTCGCAAAATCCTCACTTCAAAACTCAAAACCTCCATTGTTAAAGAATGGGGCTAAAACTCAAGAACTTCTCAAGAATCTCAATATAAACAATCTCATGGACGAATTGATGAATGAAATTACACGATTGGCATGAGGGAGATCAAACTCAACACTATGAGAAGCCTACATACCTCGAAAGAACCCTTTTTCTTAGCGAAATTCCTCAACCTTTGATTTAATGCTTGAAAATTCTCTTTTCATCTTCTTGAAACTTAGCCCTAAAATTCTAAGTGTTTTGTAATGTGAAAAATAACTTAGCATCTGATTAGACTGTTAATTTGGGTGAGGAAAAACGTGGTCAAGTCATGTGGGGTAAGGAAAAGACCAAAGTACCCCTTTCCCAAACGGATGAAACGCCTTAACTGGATAGGCTTCACTCAAATAATCATAACTTTTTACTCACACCTTTAAATTTAGCGAACTTGGTGGCGTTGGAAAGAGGACTCAAAGACCTTAATTTGAAGACTCACATTTCCATCAGTTTTAGTTTTGGACCAACTTCAAATTACTATATTTTTTAGCACATAAAGATTTAGGTGGCCCATCACATATCAAATGGAAGGTACTTTAGTCTTCTTTCCAACACCACCAAGTTTGATAAATTTTGAGCTTCGAGTTAAATGGTATGGCTATTTAAGTGAAGCCTTTCTAGTTAAGTCATTTCATCCATTTGAGAAAGGGGAATTTTGGTATTTTCCTACCCCACTAGACTTGAACACACTTTTCTCACCCAATTTAGGGGTCTATCAGACGCTAAGTTATTTTTCACATTCCTAAATACTTAAAATTTTAGGGCGAAGTTTCAAGAAGAGGAAAAGAGGGTTTCCAAGCATTCATTCAAAGGTTGAGGAATTTCGCCAAGAACAATCATTTTTTTCCAGTATGTGAGGTGTTCCATAATAATGGACTTGTTTGTCCTCACGCCAAACATGTAATTATTCCAATAATTTGTCCATGACATCGTTTATGTAAAGATTCTTGAGTAGTTCTTGAGTTTTAGCCTCATTCTTTAACATTAGAGGTTTTGAGTTCTTGACGTGAGGGTCTTGCGAATAAGTGGTGTTTCTTGATAGAATTTGGGTGGTATTTCAATGAATTTGTGTTGGGTTTATGAATCAAAGTGAATTTGGAAGAAAACAATTGATCCTAGATGAGTTAGGACCCAAAATTGAACAAGAAAATTCGTCAACAATCTGGTTTCGGGGTGGGGCAGAGCCCTCGAAAGCGCCAGGAACTTGGCGCTTCAGCTTTGGGGTTGACACCTTGTGCCTATAATGTGCCCCAAAGCAGCCCCAGGACTATTGAGGCTGGCGAGACGCGCCACTACTAGGCCAGGCTCGCTTGACCCTTTTCTTCTCCATTCTTTGTCCCGTATGTGTTCTTTCAAATCATGTCTTCGCTCTTTTCTTGATATTAACTCTTAATGTATTTATTAATCCTTGAGAGATCCTACATATCCTGATCACATCTCTTAATTTAATTTACAGTTCAAAATTTAAGTAAAGTTAAGAGGAAAGTTTAAGAGGTTCTTTTGAGTCAAATTTGAGAACTCTTTTGCAAATAACTATAGTTTTGAACTAAATCTTTAGTAAATGAGTATGAGAATGAGAGGAGTTATATTTAATATTTCAAAATGAGTATAAGGGAACTAAGGATTCCCAAGTGTAACACTTTTACCTTTAAAAGAGAGAAACATCAATTTCTAAATGAGTTTATGAGTTTAGAGAAGTTTCAGAGTATTACCTCTTTTAAGAGAATCTTTTGAGTACTACCTCCAATTGAGAAAGAGTTATATTTTATACATTTGGGCACGAGTTATATATTATTGGGAGTAGTACTGAGCACTGATATGGGGATGAGTTCAGAAAACTCACATTCCTCATAAACCATTTCACCAACATGGGTAAGGGACCGTACTTTATAGACAACTCCTTATTGCTTTTAAGCATAGCTCAGTGGATCCACTTAGTTGAGGTGTTCTATACCACGGCAAGGTATATGACAGTTCAAGCAGCGTGGACGAGACGATGTATCATCACATAGCTCATAGTGATGGTTGTCGGTTAGAGAATCTCCTAAATAAGAGTAAAGAGTATGTTATTATATTTTTATACATTTGAGTTTATATCTTCTGTTCTAAAAGCTTTAAATATTGCATTTATTATTATTTCTTTCATATTGTAGTTGAGTTTAAGGTGAGTATTATCTTTCCATGTTATTAGTTCAGTTATATATGTTTCAGTTTTCCCCTAATATGCTCGTACATTCAATTTACTAATGTAATTCGACATGCATCATTTTATGATGCAGATACAGGTGTTCAAGGTCATCAATAGGCTCTCCGTTTATACCATTTTTATTCCAGCTAGTTTTGGTAAGCCTCCTTACTTTCAGGAGGACTTCATGCTATCATTATTGTTTTGTTGAGTTGTCGAGGATCATGTCCCGATAGCTTTCGTAGTATTTAGAGGGTTCCTATATAGTTAGAAGTTGAGTAGTCTCTCCCTATTTCCCTCGTTGATGTTTTGAGACTTTGAGTCACTTATTTATGTTTAATTAAGTATTTCAGACATTTACTGAGTTGGGTTATTGTTGAGATGCTTTGAGTTAATTGTTGGTAGTTGGAGTCCCCATTTTTCTTGAATAAGTCTTCCGCTAAGTAGTCAGCCAGACCAAAGGTTCGCTAGTGGACCAGCGATAGTTCTCAAGTGCCGGCCATGTGATACGTCTAAACTTACACTCCAAATAAGAAGTGTAAAGGGTTGTTGTCAATTTATAGAACTCAACTAGAGTTGAGGTCGATCCCACAGAGAATTTCTTTATAGATAAAGTTTCACTGTCGCGTTTACTCAATTGTCATTAGTATTTCCTAAACAAATAACATGGAAAGTAAATTGGGTTTGATTGAAATGTATTTTATCACCAACACTTGCAGTCAAAATTAGATACACAGTTAACGGACGATCTCGTTGTATGTTCATTCAGTTAATTTAAAGAAGCCCGGTTTTGTGTTCACTATGACATCAATTATAATGCTCTCCCATAATTTGAGTGTTAGGTGATCAATGTTTACAGAACCTTTGCGAGTTGAATTAATCTAACGCTTCTCAGCCTAATTAGATAATATTCACTCTAATTCTCTCGAACTTAAAGTGTTATCAGTATTGGACTTCGCTTAATTTGATATGGTGTTAAAGATCTCTTCTCTCGAACACCAACTTTAACTCCAATTCATTAACTTAGTTTAGCTTTTTCCTAACTGGTGCTTTCCTCTCGAACAAACACCAGATACAGGCCTGTCTAAAGCGTGCACTCAATAGACTAAAAGGATAATGAAAGCTGTAAACTACAGGTTGTAAACAAAGACTGCCTTTTACTCGTTTTACAGAATCGCAACTAGAATATCGTCATAGATCACACACACCCAATCGTGGTATTTAGCCACCCATGGTTTCACACAAAGAATCAGTAATGGGGAATGAAAACATGTTAAGAAATACTTACGAAAATTATTGGTAAATCAACAACCAGTTGATAATCTGATAACAGAAATCCAATCTTCAAAATAATAACAATAATCTGAATCCACAAACCAAAATCCAGAATAATATCGTCTTCTCCTTCATAAAACGTCTGATGCTGAATATTACTCCCCAAAATGCCCTAATAATTCAAAATAGAATGTTTAAAGAGAGTCCTAATCAAACTAGGACTAAATTGTCAGTCCCTTTCATTGCCACGACCACGACCCGTCAAGGGCTTCATGGTCCGTGAAGCCCTAGGTGGTCTTCCGTTGGAGAATCTCAAAAGTGGGTCTTATGTCTTGGTTATGGGAATCTGCATCACGATCTGGACCACGGATTGTCATAGGGATAACAGCCCGTGAAGACATCCATGGTTTTTACTTGGAACCTCCCAAAGTTTTGGGTCGTCAATACTGCACACTGGAACAAGGGTCACAAACTGGACCACGGACCGTCATAGAGTCCACGGCTTGTGAAGACGCCCATGGTTTTTACTTGGAACTTCCCAAATGTTTCTTTGAAAAACTTGGCTACTGGAAAATGCATCACGAGAGCTACCACGGTCCGTAGTGAGGACCATGACCCGTGAAGTAGTCCACGGTCTTCACTTAGGAATCAACTGTCTTCTAACTCTTCAATGTCTTCACTCTGATTCAATTTCATGAGCTCAATCACAGAACGTTATGAAGGTCACGGTCTGTGAAGTTAGTTGTGCACTTCACTTGATCATCATCATTCTCTTCTCCTTTTTCCACTTTTCTGCATATACCAGATCCTGTCTATACCATTAACAAACATATCAAAGTAACACAAATACACTTAATTCTAGTATTAGTTCCTCGTTTTTAAGCATCAAATGTGCCAAGAATTCGTGGCACATCAACACCCTCAACTTAGAACTATTACTTGTCCTCAAGTGATGAAAACTTTGTACAAACAGCCCTCCAATTTTGTCACGCCCCAAACTCGGGGGGCACAACTGGCTCCTAATGCTAAAACACAGGCCTGAGCCGACCCTACTAAATCATTTGCTACTAGTGCATGGCAGCCACACACAATCAAGAAAACAAACATGTATATCTCGGCTTAAAACTAAGCCATCTGCCGGTAAGGCCCCTATCAACTGATCTATAAAAGAAACAGCTACTTCCAAGAGATCATATAAATAAATAGCCAACTAGCACAGAAGTCCTGATTGGACCGTCGAGGCCACCATGATATCTATACCAAAACTAAAAGCAGGTATATATCAAAAAAATACATCAAACAGCTCACAAGCTTCAGCAAACCAACAACATAGGCCAATATGGCCATAACGTAGCTATACACCCCACACACTAGTCTGCAAGCTTCTAAGAGTAGTAAAGATTAGCGGGATAGGGCCCCAGCCTACCCATAAAGATATATACAACAAAAAGTAACAAACCTCCCAACTCTGGCAGCTCCAGAGGAAAGGGGCTAGCCAACCGAATAAAAGTCAATCCTGCTGCTGAGGAGGTCTACTCGATCGTCTGTCAGGACCTTTTTTTGCTGAATTCACGTGACCTAATGACTTTTACTCATAACTCCCTCCATACTACAACAAGGAAGGACCATAATCAACACACGAAAATAAAACTTACCATGACAATACGATAAAAGATATGTATTTCCGTTGCAAATTGCTATTTGCTGCTTATAAAAGCTAGAGTCGATGAAAGAAGGGTCTTACCTCGATCTTAAGTTCGTAATACGCCTCAAAACCCTCAAATATATCCAAACCCTTTCTGTCCCAACACTAAAGTGTGATATGCTATGAAATCGATAAAACAAATTATACCACAATGATTAGCCCAATGCGTAGAACAACTTTCGTCAAGGACATAGGTCGAGAAAATCTACACTTTAGTTGATCCTAGAAATGAGTTTCTCTAATTTTGCTGGTTCTTAGCAAAAAAAAAGAAGAAAAGGTTCAAAGAAGAAGATATATGTAAAGTTACACTGACCTAGGGTCCCACCTCACGTGCCTGCTTGTGCAGTCCCACGAAAATGCAAATATCTATTTATTTTGAAGTCGTATGAACAAACGGTTTGATGTGTTGGAAACTAGACTCGTAGACCTTCGATTTCATAGGTAGTGGGCACCATAACTCTTAATAGATTGGGAGAAAATTTTCGAGACATTTGACCCAAATTTCAGACAAATCTTCAAAAAGGAATTTACGGTAAGTTTCGCCAACTTTTATTTTGCCACTTACCTAACTTCAAAACTTGTGATACAACACTTGAAAACTTAAATATCACATAACACATCATTCTTAATTTAGTACCCACCCTCATAGTCTTTCCACAAAGATACGAGTCAATTTATATGTTTCAAAAAGTAGGGGTGTTACATCCTTCCCCCCTTAGAAACATTCGTCCTCAAATGAAAAATCTGAGTTATGCGGTTAAGTCCTTAGGATTTGCCAAAATTTAGGTAGAGTATCCTTTTTAAAGGTGACTATCCAGGAACCTAAAATGTAAAAATTCTAACCAAGGTGTTTCACAGGATGACATAAATAGCTAAGAACTATAGCTCCGCAATAATAGTGCGAGCAAAATACAACGACAACAACATTAATTGGAAGCAACAATATATAAAAAAAATAAAAGTTAGATAGGTATCTAACCTCACTGCACCAATATAAACTGAAATGCCATCACCCTGGGGTATGAAATAGGTGAGGATATTTGGACCTCATGCCATCCTCAGCCTCCCAGGTCACCTCTTCTCTATTCTTGTTTCTCCACAATACTTTAACTGAAGCCACCTCTTTGGTCCTTAATTTATGGACCTGCCAATCTAAAATGGTAACTGGAGTTTCCTCGTAGGACAACTCCTCTGTGATTTGAACATCCTCAACAGGGACAACCCGAGAAGGGTCTCCTACGCACTTTCGTAGCATCGATACATGGAAAACTAGATGAACAGATTTTAACCCCGAAGGCAATTCTAACTCATAAGCCACTCGTCCTAGCCTCTGAAGAATCCGGTATGGCCCAATGAATCTTGGACTAAGCTTTTCCTTTTTACCAAATCGAATAACACCCTACATAGGTGAGACTTTTAAGAATACCCAGTCATCGACACAATACTGTAAGTCCCTTCGTCGCACATCTGAGCATGACTTCTGTCGGCTTTGAGCTGTTAGCAACCTCTCCCGAATGAGCTTAACTTTCTCCACCATCTGCTGGACTAAGTCGGGTCCAATAAATCCTGACTCACCTACCTCGAACCATCCAATGGGGGATCTACATTTTCTCCCATACAAAGCCTCATAAGGTGCCATCCCGATTCTGGAATGATAACTATTATTGTATGCAAACTCAATAAGAGGCAAGTGGTCATCCCAACTTCCCTTGAAGTCTAGCGCACAATCCCATAACATATCCTCGAGTGTAAAAATTGTACGCTCAACCTAGCCATTTGTCTGAGGGTGAAATGATGTATTAAGATTAACCTGTGTCCCTAGTCCTTTCTGGAAGGACTTCCAGAAGTTGGCGGTGAATTGTGCTCCTCTATAAGAGATAATAGATACTGGGACACCGTGTAGCCTAACAATCTCCCTAATATAGAGCCCTGCATAGTCTTTGGCAGTACAAGTAGCCCTAACTAGTAAGAAGTGGGTTGATTTTGTTAGTCTATCAACAATTACCCAAATAGAGTCAAACTTGCGACGCGATCGAGGTAACCCTGTAATAAAATCCATATTAATTGCTTCCCACTTCCACAAAGGAATGGCTATCTCCTAAACTAGCCCAGCAGGCATTTGGTGCTCAACCTTCACCTGTTGGCAGTTAGGACATTATGCCACAAATTCAGCAATGTCCTTCTTCATCCCGTGCCACCAATAGATCTCCTTAATATCATGGTACATCTTCATCGAACCAGGGTGTATAGAATAACGAGAATAATGTGCCTCTTCCATAATCCGATGCGGAAGCCCTGCAACATTCGAAACACACAATCGACCATTATATCTAAGGACTCCATCTCCTGCTATAGAAAATGCTAAAGTCTGTTGATTCTGAGCCTTGGCTCTGAGCTGCTCTAAGCTAGGATCCTTTTGTTCCCGTGATTTTACTTCTACAACTAGAGATGATACGACTGTGTCCTGAATTGTTACCCCACTATCTTCTGCCTCTAACAATTTGAATCCCAAGCTAGCTAACTAACGAAGCTCTCGCGCTAGATCACGCTTCTCAACACCTAAATATGATAAGCAACCCATAGATCTTTGACTTAGGGCATCAGCTACCATATTCACCTTTCCTGGATGATATAAAATGTCCACATCGTAGTCTTTTAATAACTCAAGCCATCAACGTTGTTGCAGATTTAACTCTTTCTGTCTAAAGATATATTGAAGGCTTTTATGATCTGTGAAGATGTCAACATGAACGCCATACAAATAGTGTCTCTAGATCTTTAGCGCATGGACAACTGTAGCCAACTCTAAATCGTGGGTCGGATAGTTCTTCTCATGCTTTCTCAACTGCCTTGAAGCATATGCGATAACCTTACCATGTTGCATTAGAACACATCCCAACCCAACACCAGAAGCATCACAATACACCACATAGCCTTCTGAACCGTCTGGCAATGCAAGAACTGGTGCTGATGCCAACCTATCCTTTAGCTGCTGGAAACTATGCTCACAAGCCTCAGTCCACTGGAACATCTGCTTTTTGAGTCAGCTTCGTTAATGAGGCTGAAATTGAAGAAAACCCCTCTACAAACCTTTTGTAGTACCCAACTAACCCTAAGAAACTACGAACCTCAGTTGGAGTCATAGGTCTGGGCCAAGTCTTTACGGCCTCAATCTTCTGTGTATCAACTGTAATGCCTACATCTGATACAATATGGCCTAGGAAAGCCACAGAGCTCAACTAGAACTCACACTTAGAGAACTTTACGTAAAGTTCCTGCTCTCAAAGAACTTGAAGGACTGCTCGCAAATGATCTGCATGCTTAGCTTTTGAATGCGAATAGACCAAACTATCATCAATAAATACAATCACAAATGTATCTAGATACGGCCTGAATATACTATTCATCAGGTCCATAAACATTGCCAGGGCATGAGTCAATCCAAAAGACATAACTGAAAACTCAAAATGCCCATATCTAATTCTGAAAGTTGTCTTTGGAATATCTTTCTCCCGAACTCGTACCTGATGGTACCCTTATGTCAAATCAATCTTCGAGAAGTACTTAGCACCTTGTAGTTTATCAAACAAGTCATCGATCCTTGGAAGGGGATACCTATTCTTTATAGTAGCCTTGTTCAGCTGTCGATAATCGATACACATCCTCAGTGAGCCATCCATTTTTCTCACAAATAATACTGGTGCACCCCAAGGTGAAGCACTAGGCCTGATGAAGCCTTTATCAGGCAAATCTTTCAAATGATCCTTCAACTCCTTCAGCTCAGCAGGAGCCATTCTATAAGGAGGGATAAATATGGGTTGTGTACCTGGTAGCATATCGATAGCAAAATCAATTTCTCGTTCTGGAGGGATACAAGGAAGTTCGTCTGGAAATACATCTAGAAACTCATTAACTACCGGAATAGGCTCAAGAGTCGGTGGTTCTACTTCTATATCATGAACGTGAATAAGATGATAAATACAAACCTTAGTAATCATCCTCCTCGCCCTAAGATAGGAAATAAACCTACCTTTCGGCGTTGCTGTATCACCTTTCCATTCCCAAACTGCCTCTCCTGGAAAGTGGAATCTAACAATCTTTGTTCGGCACTCAACATTAGCATAGCAAGATGCTAACCAGTCCATACCCATAATGACGTCAAAATCGACCATCTCTAACTCTACAAGATCTACAGAGGTCTGACGATCAATAATTTCTACCGTGCAACCTCGATAGACTCTCCTGGCAATAATAGACTCACCAACTGGTCTAGATACAATAAAGGGTCGATCTAATGACTCTTCTACTATACATAACTTTCCTGCTATAAATGGAGTAACATAAGATAGAGTAGATCCAGGATCTATCAAAGCATAAACACAATGGGAGCAAAAAATCAATGTACCTATCACAACATCTGGTGATGACTCTGAGTCCTGTCGTTCGGTTAATGAATATGTATGGTTTTATCCACTGTCAGAACTAGATGCTCCCTCTCTGCCTCCGCCTCTACCTCTACGTGCTGAAGTCTAGGGTCCACGCCCTGTAGACGCGGATGAGGAGGAACCTACTGCTGACCTAGTCGACTGCCCTATACCACTCTGACCTATGGTAGGGCATTTTCCCCACCCATGCCCCTCCTGTCCACAAGAATAACAACCTGTGCAACCATGTCTGTACCTCCCGAAATGCATCCTACCGCAAGTAGCGCAACACGGCGAGGCTGTCCTAGCCTGGTCTGAACCCCTCTGCTGATGTGAGCCTGATGCTCGTGAACCCTCACCTGGGCCTAATTGACCCTGACGATCAAATCTACTACCCTAGAACTGCTGTGCTGGAGGTCTAGGTGGCCTACTAGAATATCGTGGTCTGGGACCACCCTGAAAATCTCCCGGTGAACCAGCGGGCCTAGCCCTCTTCTATCGTTCTCTCTCTCGACCCTCTCACTCGTATACTGTAGATGTCGGTGATCCTCTAGGCCCTGTGCAAAGGCCTGAATCTGCGAGATATCCATATTATCATTTAGTGCAGCGGTAGAACAAGCCTCGATATAGTCTGAGTCAAGCCCTCCCACATATCTACGCACCCTATCATGCATCGTATCTACAAATGCTGGTGCATATCTAGCCAAAGAATCAAACCTAAACCCGTACTCTCAGACACCAATGCCACCCTGTCAGAGGTTCAGAAACTGGTCCACCCAGCCATCCCTAATCTCTCGAGGCAAACAGTGATCTATGAAAGCTTCTGTAAAGCTATCCCAAGTGGGTAGAGATGTATCTTTTCCCCTAGATCTCTACCAACTTTCATACCACAATACTGCAACATCACGCAATCGAAATGTTGCTAACTCAACTGACTCAGTCGCTGAGGTATGTATGACTCTGAAGATCCTATGAAGCTAGTCAACAAAGTGTTGAGGGTCCTCTCTACAATCTGTCCTTGTAAACTGTGGAGGATTCAAGGCAAGAAATTCACGAACTCTTGAACTTTCGGGTCCTTCAGAAGGTCCGGCAACATCTAGAGTAACTGGCTGGCGCTATGCAGCTACTAACTGTGCTAACATACATACTGCACTCTTGAAATCCTGGTTAGATGGAATAGGAGCAACTAGAGGTGGTACTGCTGGTGGAGCCGAGGGTCCTATAGCCCTCCTGAAGTGGTGGAGAGGAAATAGGGGGCTGAGAAGATGTATCCCCCTGGGTCTCATAATGGGTTGCCTCCACCTGTGGTACTTTGCCAGTACCCTCGCCTACAGTTGTATCTAGTCCCTGGCTAGGTGTGGTGTGTTTGGTGTCAGCCATCTCTATCTGCATACAAATATCAATTATAAGCCAGAAACCTCAACCATTAAGACACCGTTCTATAGCACGAGGTGAGTAAAAAAAGGATAGTCATTCTAACATGTCCAGTAGCTTCTTGTTTATCGAATGTGGTGCACAACACATTTATAAACAAGACTCTACTAGACACGGCTTGCAGACTCCCTAGGATATGACGCTGCTCTAATACCAAGTTTGTCACGCCCCAAACTCGGGGGGCGCAACTGGCTCATAATACCAACACTCAAGCCCGAGCCGACCCTACTAAATCATTTGCTACTAGAGCATGGCAGCCACACACAATCAAGAAAACAAACAAGTATAACTCAGCTTAAAACTAAGCCCTCTGCCGGCAAGGCCCCTGTCAACTGATCTATAAAAGAACAGCTACTTCCAAGAGATCATATAAATAAATAGCCAACTAGCATAGAAGTCCTGATTGGACCGTCGAGGCCACCATGATATCTATACCAAAACTAAAAGCAGGTATATATGAAAATATATCAAACAGCTCACAAGCTTCAGCAAACCAACAACATAGGCCAGTATGGCCATAACGTAGCTATACACCCCACACACTAGTCTGCAAGCTTCTAAGAGTAGTAAAGATTAGCGGGACAGGGCCCCAGCCTACCCATAAAGATATATACAACAAAAAGTAACAAACCTCCCAACTCTGGCAGCTCCGGAGGAAAGGGGCTAGCCAATCGGATAAAAGTCAATCTTGTTGCTGAAGAGGTCTACTCGGTCTTCTGACAGGATGTTTTTTTGCTGAATTCACGTGACCTAACGACTTCTACTCATAACTCCCTCCATACTACAACAAGACAGGACCATAATCAACACACAAAAATAAAACATACCATGACAATACGATAAAAGATATGTATTTCTATCGCAAATTGCTATTTGCTGCTTATAAAAGCTAGAGTCGATAAAATAAGGGTCTTACCTCGATCTTAAGTTCGTAATACGCCTCAAAACCCTCAAATATATCCAAACCCTTTCTGTCCCAACACTAAAGTGTGATATGGTACGAAATCGATAAAACAAATTATACCACGATGATGAGCCCAACGTGTAGAACAACTTTCATCAAGGACTTAGGTCGAGAAAATCTACACTTTAGTTGATCCTAGAAATGGGTTTCTCTAATTTTGCTGGTTCTTAGCAAAAAAATGAAGAAAAGGTTCGAAGAAGAAGATATATGTAAAGTTACACCGACCTAGGGCCCCACCTCACGTGCCTTCTTACGCAGTCCCACGAAAACGTAAATATATCTTTATTCTGAAGTCGTATGAGCAAATGGTTTGATGCATTGGAAACTAGACTCGTAGACCTTCGATTTTATAGGTCGTGGGCACCATAAATATTAATATATTGGGAGAAAACGTCCGAGACATTTGACTCAAATTTCAGACAAATCTTCAAAAGAAATTTACGGTAACTTTCGCCAACTTTTATTTTGCCACTTACCTAACTTCAAAACTTGAGATATAACACTTGAACACTTAAAATATCACATAACACATCATTATTATTTTATTACCCACCCTCCTTGTCTTTCCACGAAGATACGAGTCAATTTATACGTTTCAAAAAGTCTGGGTGTTACAAATTTTGTACAAACTTTTGACACTATGCAACAACTATTTCAAGCACAATTTGTATCCCAACCTTGAGTCTAACATGTAAGGATCAATACATGACATCTCATTACCTATAGTCAATCATGCTTATGTCTGTTAATCATCAGCTCACACAATTCACTTTCCAATGCACCCAATGTGTCCTCACACCAAAGAAATCCCTTGCTCAAAATAGTTTGGACTGAATACTACGCTCATACTCTCAAAGAACTTTTAACACTAATAACAAACTACCATAGGCTTACCCTTGTTTTCTACGCTCTATCTTTCAAAAAACCTGAATAGGATCACTGTAGGACTGTTATTGGCTTGTAACATAGGCTCGGGGATAGGGAATGGATGTTTGGTTTCGTGAGTGACTAATCCCTTGGTTTTCCAAAGTTTCATTTTCACGTACTCTTTTCTGAGTGAAACCCTCATTTTCTTTATTTCAACCTAACCCAGTAGGTATTATTCTCCTTTTTTTTTGTTCTTATATATATATATATGCCATTTTGATAAGCATTTAGCTCGCTGGTTGAACCTTTTTTTTCCTTTTTCTTTTCTGTTCGGATTGTAATCACCCTCAACTTAGGCTTTTGGCCTGAGTTGTGATATCTTACCATCGGAACACCAAGGATATGATATATTTTGGGTAAGAACAAATATTGATTCAAGGCTCAAATTGGGTTCAAGTGGTAAGCTTTTCATTAGGTTCTTTGATTTTGGCTTTTTTTACTGATTTAACAAAAATGGCCTACTGATCCTTTCCTATCTGGTTATTCTCGGATTCAAGCAAGACTACTTAGGCAAGTTCTAGTTTCTGCTCCTAGTGCTAGATATCAATCAAAACTCACACATATATAACACATGGTTGCATCGTTCAGTTTCTTGGGTCACCAACTAATTGTTCAGATTATCTATGTTCAACACATTAGTATCTAAGATGTCATCTAAAGATTCTAACAGTCAAACTCAGATTCAGGTTCGCATTTATCACAGAGTAGCTGCTACACAGCTCAACACACAAAATCTTTCAAAACAGTCACACATACACAGAGTCAACCTCCATAATTTATTTAATAGCTATGGAAGGTTGCTCACCACCCCCTCCCAAACAAAAAACTTTTCCCTCAAAGTCAATACAAAATAGTAAAACATACAGGGCTATGAAGAGGGGTCATACCTACTGCACTGTAGACGCCGGTCATCGGGTCAGCATTCGCACCCTTATCACCGGGTGCAATTTCAAAAATTAGCACCTGAGTAGGTTAGTCATTAGTCACAGGGGTATGTGCGCCACTCTCAGAAATAGTAGGTGCTCCACTCCCAGAAGCGCCAATTAAGGCTGCATCTCGATGTTGTTGCTCCTGGGCTTCCTTCTCTCGATCTTCCTTCTTTGATGCTCGACGAGCTCTCTTTTCCTGCCGCGTTTCCTCTGTTGCTAAGCCATCAGGTGTCTGCTCATTAGGTTCTCTAGCCTTTTTCTTTCTCTTATCGGATTTGCTTTTAGGGAGATCCCCCCAGATGTCGTCAAGAGAGTGATTAGTGGGTTGCTCATCAAATATGTTCATTAATGAGTCTAGGATGGCTGGGAGGGCACATGTACCAGCCGTTCAGCTAGTTTTGCAACTTGTACTCTCATGTCCGCCAACTGCTTCTGGAATTCTTCATTTTTGTTTGAGACGACGGTCTGCAAATGAGTTTAGACATGAACCTCTAAGCCATCCATCCTGTTTTTCAAAACAACAAGTTCCTTCCGCATTTCATCTTTTATACTCTTCTCCGCGGTTAAGACATCGCGATGTATAAGCTGAGGCATCTAGTGGATAATTTGGTCGACCAAAGTCTTGGTCTGATGCTGATCTGCGACCAACCTTTCAAGGAAAGTAGTAGGAATAGTGATATAAGTACCTAAAGGTTGGGAGTCAAAATCTAGCTGTGATGATGGTGTTTCTGATGTTGTCTGTGAAGGCTCTTCGTGTTCAGCCTGACCAACGACCTGTGGGAGAACTGCTGGTGTGTGAGGTACCAGTGCTAATGGCCCAACTGCACCTGACTTCCTTCCAAATAGAAGATGGTTGACATCCCAAATCATTGATGCTATAGTTATTTGGGTTGCCTCAGTTCGTTTCTCCACCAAGTGATTCAGAGGAATATCCGTCTGCAAACAAAGTTTCCCTATCAGATAGGGAAATGAGAAACCTGCTCTCTCATTCAACGCCCTATCACGCATCTCAGTGTCAATGAGTCGCCCTGCATTCACTAAGTAACCGGCCATGAGGCAAGCAACCAAAGAGGCCAACGATGGAGACAAAGTATTATCATTTCATGTGGGTCGCAACTAGGCTTGAACTATAGACCACCAAACCTTGGCTGGAAAAGTGAGGGATGCCTTTCTAATGTGTACATAGGAATCAGACACCCACGCTGATGCCTCTTTTTCTATGGCTATGTAGCTGGCAATCCAACGCATAATGCGCTCTCGGGAAGTCTGGTCTTCCATCTCCACTTCACTCATGACAGCATGGTGTTTGGGCTCAAATAAGCCTATAGAAGCTGGTGATGAATACTAAGGGCCATGTAGCATCCTATTGATAGATGCCTCAGAGATATCCACAACTTTTCCATGCACAGTGATTGTCTCTAACGGGTCAAAGGTGGCTGCCAGTGCTTTTTGTGGTCACTTACATGATTTTGTTTCTGTCGCCTTCTTCATCAGAGTAGTTACATAGATGGCATAGAATTCTCTAGGTTGATGGCCAGTGTATACCCCAGGATCATTGTTCATCCATTCAAACTGGTGAAGCTGAAACAACCTGTAAATTTCTAGAAACTCTTGGATGTCTGCCATCACTAGTCTCATCTCACGCATGAGTAGCCTCTTTCTAAAACCTCCTGACTTGCCCATAATACTTTTATTGAAGAACTCTTTTGATCTATCCACCGTCCATATCATTCTAAACCAGTCAATCAATTGTTGTTTTAATGCAGGATTTGGTTCCCGGAGTTGGACATATTGCACCATCGTGTCATCTGTAGTCACCTCATTATCTTCTCCCATAGGTTCTTCTTCCTATGTACCAGTTGCAGCTTCTGTATTTGCTGCAAGTAGAGATGAGTATGAATTATCCTGAGAACCACCTTCAGATTCCGCACTACCCCCCGAGTTATCAGCAGATTGACTACCAGTGGCAACATCAGATTGACTTCCCGAGTCCTCCCCGTTTTCAGAACTGTCACCTCCCACTTCAGACTGAGGAGGAGAGTCCTGGAGGATTATCCTTTTTGCCAGTGATCTAACAGCCCAAGACGAGTGCGCTTCAGGTGTAACATTTATGTGGATTTCAGAACCACTAGCCTCGGAGTCGTCATGACCCTCTAATTGAGAAGAGGTGACAGGGGATGGTTTGTTAGCATTCTTCATTCTAGGACCCATTGTACCTGAGAAACACATACCAATTCAGTAACATCATCACTAAAATGACACACTAGTGGGGTACTCAGACGTCCCCTGTGTATTATCATCATGACGCCTTGCCTTAAAAAAGTCGTCACCCAATCTATCATCGAGAAAGGTCACGGAATTACAAAAAATTACAATTGAAATAAACTATATGCGAACTTTCACGGTCCGTGGTGTATACCACGGACCGTGAAGTCACTAGTGGAGTTGGGACAGAATCAGTGTACATGATGGACGATTGAATCTTTTATCCAAGGCATATTCACGGACACTTTAACGGCCCGTGGAGTTCACCGCGATCTGTGATCATGACCGTGAACTTTATTAGAGGGTTGGGTGGACTTCAAGTGTGGTCCACAACAAGGTTCACGGCCCGTGGAATCTTCTACTGTCCGTGAAGCCTGTCGTGGTCTTACACGACCAGTAAACAATCACTTTCCTACCTACACTATGTCATAGCTGTTTTCCCACCATTTTAAACACAATCAACACCTCTCTATATGTAGAATTGTCAACCCCATTTTGATTTACCCTACTTCTTAACCAAAATCACACACTAATACATCCACAAGAACAATTTGGCAGACTCACACACAAGAACAAATAAAACTTCCCAAGTCGACTTACCCACTACAGTCATTATCCACTATCAATTAATGACCACAATGACAAGCTAAACAAAAGAAAATCAATTTGATTAAACATAGGTTTAGGCAAGATTAAACTTTATAAACCATGAACGATCAACTTACTTGGAGAAAATGAGGGTTTGCACACAAAGTTGAACTCAGGAACTCACTCAACACTCATACACCACTGAAAGGTTTAGCGTTTTGATTCTTGGGTGAGTGGTGATCGACTTGGACTGTGGATAGCCGTTATGGGGAAGAGAGGAGAAAAGAAAGAAGAGAAAGGGAAAAAAAATTGAACTGGGCGCTTGAGGAAATATATACGTTCACTTTCCAATTTAGTCCAATCGCGGGTCGGGTCAGGTTTCAGGAGGGTTAAGTCGTAAACTACGGACCATGAAGAAGCCTATGAAGGGTTTCACGGTCCGTGAGACCGCCCATGAAACTGACCAATGACAATACTTACCTGAGGCAGATGATGGATCGTGAAGTTTCCCATGAAGAGTATCACGGTTCGACAAGCAGCCCGTGAAGGTGACTTGGGACCCTCTATATTCATACCCGAGGTTTATGAAAGGCTAAAAGGTTCATACAAGTTGTGATGGACCGTGAACCCTTCCATGAACCTTTCCCATACAATTTCCAGTAGCCTCCTCACTTAGTCCTCAAGATGACGGACTGTGAAAGTGCCCGTGAAAGGAACCACGGTCCGTGAGGTTGTCCGTAAGGTTCAACTTGCACCAGTTTCAACAATTTTTCACCTAATCCTTCATGCACACATCAGCAAATAGTGACTCTATAAAATCAAATAAACATAAAAAAATGAAAATACCTGATGCAATTCTACCTTGGGTTGCCTCTCAAGCAGCGCACAATTTAACATCGCGGCGCAATGCAGGTTACTTCATTATTCAGACTTCATCAAGTTTGCATTCCTCCACAATCTTCACCTCTTCCGGGACACCCAAATATGCCTTGATTCTTTGTCCATTACCTTTGAATCTCTCATCTTTCTCATTTTCTAACTCAATGGCCCCAGATTGAAATACCTGTGTGACTTTAAAAGGTCCAGACCATTTAGACCTCAGTTTTCCTGGGAACCGACGCAGTTTGGCGTTGAAAAGTAACACCAAGTCACCAGAAGTGAAGCTTCTTTTCTCAATATGCTTATCATGATATAACTTCATCCTCTCCTTATACAGTGTTGATATCTCATAAGCTCTCTGAAGGAACTCATCCATCTCATTTATTTGATCTAACCTCAAGTTAGCTTTTTCACTCCAGCTGAGGTTTAGTTTCTTCAATGCCCAGAGTGCTCGATGCTCAAGCTCAACAAGCAAACGACATGCCTTTCCAAACACCAATTGATATAGAGACATACCAATATGTGTCTTGAAAGTTGTCTGGTAGCCCATAGAGCATCATCTAGCTTTCTTGCCCAATCTATCCTATTGGCATTTACTGTCTTTGCCAAGATTGCTTTGATCTCCCTGTTGGAGACCTCCACTTGTCCATTGGTCTGTGGGTAATAAGGTGTTGCCACCTTGTATTGTTTAACCCCATACTTAGTCAAAAGTGCACTGAACACTTTGTTGCAAAAGTGAGAACCACCATCACTAATAATGGCTCTAGGTGTTCCAAACCTTGAGAATATGTTCTTTTTCATGAACCCAGCAAAACTCTTTCCATCGTTCTCAGGTAACGTGACAACGTCAACTCATTTGGACATATAGTCCACTGCAACCAGTATATATCTCTGCCCATAAGAACTAACAAAGAGACCCATGAAATCAATACCCCACACGTCAAACAACTCCACCTCCAAAATGGGTGTCATGGGTAACTCTTGGCATCGAGAGATGGCTCCCTGCCTCTGGCACACATCATAGCTCCTTACTATATCCACAGCATCTTGGTAGATTGTGGGCCAATAGTACCCACATTGAAGTATCTTATGAGCTGTTCGAGCACCACCATGATGACCACCAACTGGAGATGAGTGACATGCCTCCAAAATGTGCAACATTTCGGCTTCCTAAACATATCGCCTAATAATGTTGGCAGCATGCACCCTATACTGATAAGGCTCATCCCAAAAGTACTTGCCAACATCATGCAAGAACTTTTTCTTTTGCTCATATGTCAGCCCCTCAGGCATCAAATCACTAACCAGAAAATTAGCATAGTCAACAAACCAAGGATAAGATCAAGAGTAGCAGCTAATACCTGCTCATTCGGAAATGTATCATCTATCTCAAGATTAATTTCTTCTTTCTTTAAAGCATCCAACCTAGAAAGGTGATCAGCTACTTGGTTCTCACAACCTCTCCTATCTTTCACTTCAAAATCGAACTCTTGGAGCAGCAGCACCCATCGGATCAGCCTCAGCTTAGCATCTTTCTTTGCCATGAGATATCTCAAAGCAGCATGGTCTGTATGAACTATCACCTTAGTGCCCAACAGATAAGCTCTGAACTTTTCAAAAGCATACACTACAACCAATAGTTCCTGCTCAATGACTGTGTAGTTTTGTTGTGCCCCATTTAGCGACTTACTAGCATAGTAAATTGGATGGAACATCTTGTTGTGCTTCTGTCCCAACACAACTCCTAACGTAGTCCCACTAGCATCACACATCACCTCAAAAGGCTCCGCCTAGTCTGAACCAATAATCATTGGTGCTGAAATCAGCTTCTCTTTTAGGCACTCAAAAGCTTTAAGGCATGCCTCATCAAAGACAAATTTCACCTCCTTCTCTAAAAGCTTGCACATGGGGTGTGCAATTTTGGAGATGTCCTTGATGAAACGCCTATAGAATCCGGCGTGTCCTAGGAAGCTTCAAACACCGTTCACATAGATTGGCGGGGGTAATTTTTCAATCACCTCAATCTTAGCCTTGTCGACCTCAATTCCTTTTTGTGATACCTTGTGTCCAAGGACTATGCCTTATTTTACCATGAAGTGGCACTTCTCCCAATTTAGCACTAAGTTGGCTTCCTCACATCTCTATAAAGCCCTACTAAGATTCAACAAACAGTCATCAAAAGTATCACCTACTACAGAGAAGTCGCCCATAAATTGGGTTTGATTGAAATGTAATTTATCACCAACACTTGCAGTCAAAACTTAGATACACAGTTAACAGACGTTCTCATTGTAAGTTGATTCAGTTAATTTAAAAAGAGCCAGTTTTGTGTTCACTATGACATCAATTATAATGCTCTCCCATAATTTAAGTGTACGGTAAATCAATGTTTACAGAACCTTTGCGAGTTGAATTAATCTAACGCTTCTCAGCCTAATCAGATAATATTCACTCTAATTCTCTCAAACTTAAAGTGTTATCAATATTGGACTTCACTTAATTTGATATGGTGTTAAAGATCTCTTCTCTCAAACACGAACTTTAACTCCAATTCATTAACTTAGTTTAGCTTTTTCCTAACTGGTGCTTTTCTCTCGAACAAACACCAGATGCAGGCCTGTCTAAAGCGTGCACTCAATAGACTAAAATGATAATGAAAGTTGTAAACTACAGGTTGTAAACAAAGACTGTCTTTTACTTGTTTTACGGAATCACACCTAGAATATCTTCATATATCCCACACACCCAGTCGTGGAATTTAATCACTCATGGTTTCAGGAAAAGAATAAGTAATGGAGAATGAAAATGTAATAAGAAATACTTATGAAAATTATTGGTAAATCAACAACCACTTGATAATCTGATAACCGAAATCCAATCTTCAAAATATTAACAATAATGCGAATCCACAAACCAAAATCCAGAATAATATCATTTTCTCCTACTTAAAACATCTGATCCTTAATAATACTCCCCAAAATTCCCTAATAATTCAAAATAGAATGTTTAAAAAGAGTCCTAATCAAACTAGGACTAAATTGTCGGGCCCTTTCACGGCCACGACCACGACCCGTCAAGTGCTTAACGGTCCATGAATCCCTACGTGGTCTTCCCTTGGAGCATCTCAAAAGTGGGTCTTAAGCCTTGGTTACGGGAATCTGTATCACGAGTCGGACCTCAGACCATCATAGGGAGAACGACCCGTGAAGATGTCTGTGATTTTTACTTGGAACCTCCCAAAGTTTTGGGTCTTCAATGCTGCACACTGGAACAAGGGTCACGAACTGGACCACGGACCGTCATAAAGTCCACGGCTGATGAAGACACCCATGGTCTTTTCTTGGAACTTCCCAAAAGTTTCCCTGAAAACTTGGCTACTGGAAAATGCATCACGAGAGCTACCACGATCCTTAGTAAGGACCACGACCCGTGAAGTTGTCTGTGGTCTTCACTTAGGAGTCAATTGTCTTCTAACTCTTCAATGTCTTCACTTTGATCCAATTTCACGGGCTCAATCACGGACCGTTATGAAGGTCACGGTGCGTGAAGTTAGTTGTGAACTTCATTTGATCATCATCATTCTCTGCTCCTTTTTCCACTTTTCTTCATATACCAGATCCTGTCTATACCATTAACAAACATATCAAAGTATAAACAAATACACTTAATTCTAGTATTAGTTCCTTGTTTTTAAGCATCAAATGTGCCAAGATTTCATGGCACATCACCATGTCCAGGGTGTAGGCTCGGGGTGTGACACCAAGCTTCATTCTTAGGAATTCAATCTTATTAACATGAAATGGCTTAGTGAGCATCAGTATTTTAATCTTCCAACTTGCAATAAACCAACTTCACCTCTCTGTCTGCTTGTACTTCCTTGAGATAGTACAATTTGATATTCAAATGTTTTGTTTTTCCATGGAAAACTAGATTATGAGAAATTTCCATGGCTGGTTGATTATCCACAAACACTTTCTTGCTTTCTTGTTGCTCCAGATCAAGAGATAACATAATCTTCCTTAGTCAAAGAGCTAGATTAACAACTGATATTACAGCTTTAAATTTAGCTTCTGTAGTTGTATGTGCCATAATACCTTGCTTCTTTTTTAGCACCATGAAAATCATCCCGAACAAAGGCTAAAATAATTACCCGAAGTGTTTTTCATGTCATCATTTGACCCAACCCAGTCACTATCATAATACATTTGCAAGTTGAAGTTTTGACTTTTCCTGAACCTAACACCATTGTCCAAAGTTCCCTTGCCTGTGCTACGATACCTTGTTTCTTTTAGAACCATGAAAAACATCTCGAACCAAGAATAAAACAATCACCTGAAGTGCTTATGATTTCATTATTTGACCCAGCCCAATCACTATCAGAATACCCTTGCAAGTTGAAGTTCTAACTTTTCCCGAACCTAACACTATATTCCAAAGTTCCCTTGACATACCTTATCGCTCTTTTGGCTACTTTCATGTGCATTTAACTTGCACAATTCAAAAATCTAGATAAGACACTTACTGCTTGCAGAATATCGGGTCTCGTGGTAGTGAGATACATGAGACATCCAACCATACTTCTATAACTTACCTCGTCAACCTTGTCACTACCATCATCTTTAATCAACTTTTCTTTCTGAATCATTAGAGTGTTCATATGTTTGAAATCTTCCATTTTGAATTTCTTCATTGTCTCCCTTGCATATTTCTTTTTACAAATGAACACTTCATTGTGGGTTTGGGAAATCTCCATTCCAAGAAAGTAAGGCATTTCTCCCTAGTCTGTTATTTCGAACACTTTCTTCATCTCTACCTTGAATTCATCTTTCATTCCAAAGTTGTTGCCTATTACAAGAAGATCATCAACATAAAGTGATATAACAATAATACTAGAATCTCTTTTTTCAATAAATAGAGTTGATTCGCTTAGTCTTTTCTTAAAACAAAAGCCTTGCAAGTGATCATCAATTCGACTGTACCAAGCCCTTGGAGCTTGTTTTAAACCATAAATGGATTTCTTGAATAGATACACTTTGTCGTCATGTCCCTTTATAGAAAAACCTTAAGGTTGCTCAACATAAATTTGCTCATGTAGAAAACCATTTTTAAAAAATGGACTTGACATCTGATTGAAAGATTTTCCAACATTTTTTAGCAACAATAGCTAGTAACAACCTTATAGTATCAAGCCTAGCAACTGGAGAAAAGGTTTCTGAATAATCAACTTCAAAAATTTGTGAGTAACTTTTCACTACAAATCTTGCTTTGAGCTTGTTAAAAAATCCATCAGCATTCAATTTCGTGTGATAAACCCATTTCACACCAATGATCTTCCTATGTTATGTTTTTTCCAAAAGCTACTAGGTCTCGCTCTTCTCAATAATTGCAAGCTCCTCTTCTATTGCAGCTTTCCACTTCAGATCGGAAACTACGTCTTAAAATCTAGAAGGCTCCAAAATGGCCACATTGCATTTCTAGTATATGTCAGAGTGCGTCCTTGTTCCTCTCACATATTGATTTTTAATGTTCTCATCTGAATCTATTAGATTTCTTGTGATCTACTTCTGGTTAACTTCTTCCCATTCCCATTACTTATTCTCCATAATAAATACATCTCTGATTACTATAATTTTTTCTGTATGAAGCTGAAAAATTCTGTAAGCTTTGGAAATTGTACTATAACCAATAAAGACTCCAAGTTCAACTTTCTTATCTAACTTGTCCCTATTAACCAGTGGAATATGTGAGAAGCACAAATAACCAAAGATTATTAAGTTTTGTATGGATTATACACATGTCATGCCTCAAAAGGAGTCTATTCCTTCACGACTTTTGTAGGAAACCAATTTAGCAAAAAAAAAACAACAGTGTTAGTTGCTTCAATCCATAACTTTTTTGGTAGGCCCTTCTCACATAACAAGCATCTCGACATCTCCATTATCGATCTGTTCTTCCTTTCACTGACACCATTTTATTACAGAGTATATCAAACAATGAGTTGATGCTCAATTCCTGCATTTTCACAAAACTATTTAAATCAATCAGATGTGTACTCGGTACCATTATCAGATCTAAGCATTTGAATCCTGCAACCACTTTGATTTTGTACCAAAATTTGAATTTCCAGAACACTTCAGGTGCTTCAGATTTGAACATGAGAATATAAATCCAATGCATTTGTGTCATATAAATAATGAATGCTATAAAATATTTACTTCCATTAAGAGAAGCAGTCCTATGTGGTCCATACAAATCAGTATGGTCTAATTGAAGCTTCACTGATGCTCTCCGAGTTGCCTTGGCAAAAGGCATCCTACTTTGCTTTCCCAATTATGTGTTGCAAGTTTCATGTTCATCCTCCATAAGTGGTAGTCCTCCAAACCATGTCTTTCTTCAACATGTGCAAGAATGCCCTGTGATGAAAATGTTTGAGTCTCTTGTGCCATATATTTGTTGTCATCTCTTGGCTCGATATGCAGCCAACTTTTCCTCCATTGGATCAAAGGAAAAACTCTTTCCTCTCATTTTAACTTGACAAATTTGTTGGCCCTTTGGATCAAAGATCACACACTTCTTATCCTCAAATGTAAGATTAAAACCATTTTCCAAAAGTTGCCCTACGTTGAACAAATTTTGATCAAATTCAGGAAAACAAAGTACATATGAGATTAACTTTGTACTTGAGTAGCTTTCAATAACTATTGTGCCTTTCCCTTTGGCTAGAAGATGATCCCTATTAACAATTATGACTTTAGACATTGCAGATCTTTCTAACTCTCTAAAAATTTCCTCATCATGAGTCATATGATTTGTACAACCGCTATCAATTAACTAGCTTTCGCTTGAACTTCTACTTGGAAAAGAAGTAGCCACAAACAATTGCTCTTCTTCTTGTTCGTCTGCAATTTGTGCTCCATTTAATTATTAATGTCCTTTTTTTTTGCAAATAATCTCAGAATGACCAAGTTTATGACACTTTATGCATCTCATATCATGTTTTTTCCAACATTTGAAGTGTGGATGATTTCTCTTACCACAATGCTGACATGGTGGATATTTTCCACTTTTGTTGTCGTTGCTAGAATTGGTATCAGTTGTAGAAACTTCTGCTTATGTAGCATAGCTATTCTTAACTTATGCTTCTTACCTTTGCCTCCGACATTGAATTGATGTCTTTCTTGCAAAGCTCCTTCAACAGTTTCCTTGTTCCTTAACATTCTTCTTTGTTCATGTGCTTGCAAGAAGTTTAAAAGTTCCACCAAAGTAATATTTGACAAATCTTTCGTATTTTCCAGTGAAGCAATTGTTGCTTCAAACTTTTCAGGTAAACTAACAAGGACTTTCTACACAATCCTTGTATCGTAAAGTTCGATACCAAGTAACTTTACCTTATTAGCCAAACTAATAAGTTTATCTTAGTACTCCTTAATTGTATCAGATTCCTTCATTTTTTGCATTTCCAATTCCCTCACCAGGTTTAAGACCTTCATGCCTCGAATTCTTTCTTCTCCATAATGTTACTTTTTTAGAAAGTCGCGTATTTCCTTAGTTGATTTAAGATTCATGATTCTGGAAAAACAGTAGGAGATACTACAACATAGACACATTTCTTCACCTTCAACTTCCTGGTCTTCTTCTTTTTATGAGTTTTAATCTGAGCCATTATAGGATTGCATGATAAAAGAGAAACTTCATAATCCTCCTCTACTGCCTCCCGGAGATTACATACATCCATGTAGGCTTCCATCCTAACAACCCTAATCTGTTAGTTTTCTTCATCAAAAACTGGCAGAGCAAAGCTAGTTTTATGGAATGGTTTAATTAGGTTTGGGTTTTACTCAATATAACTCACATATTCTTTCAAGTCCCTTAAGAACTAAAGGGCTCTGATACCAATGTTAGTGTTTAATAGAGGAGAATAAGAACTGATTGAAGAAGAAAAAGAAAAAGTGATTTCTATTGTTAAATGAGACTGAACAAATACACCGCATCTTAATTAAGTTGATGTAAAGTAATGCTAAAAAATCTGCTAAAACTAAGTTATTTTTTGCTGAAATTGATGAACTAATACTGAACAGTAACTAATAGAGTTATAAACAAACTAGGAAAAAAAGGCTAAAATATAGTAATTTATTGTGGTGTGCACTTCCTCAACATTATTCTGCCATCCGTCATCTTTTAGCTTGAATTTAGGTCATGTAGTTGTAGAAGACAACTGCAACAATTAGTTTTAGTTTGATTTCTCTATTTTCTTGCTTCAAAAATCAAAAAGAAACTTTTTTATCATCACTCTCTCATTTAATTTATTCCCTTATGTTTTTATTTATGTTTCATATAAATCACATGTTTTATGTGAAAAATCTATGTGTTCTTATGTATTAATTTTATCGAAGCATGACTCATACGCTTATCTTTAGTATCCTTGCCTTGTATGAATTCGCTAATTATGTCTCACTACGAGTAGAAAAAATGATTCATAATGTAAAATAGAAGGAGATATTATCCATGTTATTGTAGAAGCTTGACTCGTCTCTCTAGATTTTGGTGTTGTAGACTTAATTATTTATGCATTCTATTTTGATTTTTGAAAGTTTGAATTTGAGACTCGATTTACACTTCTTAATTACTTATGTTTTGTATTTTTTTCTTTAAATAAATAATAATTTGGATAAGAGATTGTCATACCTATTCGTGGAATCGAAATATGTGTCATATTATGACCTCTATTTCTGGACTGCGAAAATACCTAGAGGGAGACAAAGTCAGGGAACATGTTGTTGCTATTAGACAATTGACATTTTTTTCAGCTTATTATTTTTACTGTGTTTTAGTTATTTCATCTTAGTGCTTCCTATTTTTGAGCTAGACTTAGTCAACTTTAGTTGCTTAACTTTTTGAAGTTAGTGGCCCCTTTTATGACTGCTAGTGACACCTGTTCTTATTCAGTTTTAACATCCACTTTGTAAGTGGTTACTAGATAGGAAATAGTTAGGGTTTTCCTTGGATAAATTCAGATCTTCTGCAAATTAATGCATTGTTGGAATTTCATAAGTTCACTCTATTTTTATTCTTCAAATAAATATCTTGAGTGATTGTGTTTTAACAGTTGCATCAGAGCTTCAAATTGATCTTACATGACTAAAAAGTTTTAACCTAAAACACAAAATGACATACAACAAACTACATTTAAATCCACCATTCACTTTCACCTGTGAAAATTACCAAATCTGGTCTGTGAAAATGTAAGGTTTTCTGGAAGCCTATTGTCACGCCCCGAGCCTACACCCTGGGAGGGACTGGCATTCGAAGACCATTGATGGCCCCAAGCGAACCCTTGGCCTGGCTTACTTAACTCAGCGGAAGACTTAAACATAAGAAATTACAACTCATGCATAACTTAAGAAATAATAGTTAAGCCAAAATGGCAACTCAGTCTTTAAACAACATCTAAATGATAATGTAAAGGCTATTGAACTACTAATTGTCTATGAAACCTCTAAAACAACTGAGATGGATGTTGGAAAAAACCCCACAACATCCTAATGAACTAAACTAGAAAGCGAATAAAAGAGTCCTCCGAAAGTCAAAGAGGCTCACCAACAGACTCTGAATGCTCAAGCTAGATCAACGAGGCGCTGGATGTTGATCCTAGTTACCTGTGTCTGCATCATAATACGATGCAGGCCAACTGGCATTAGTACATTGAAAGTACGAGTATGCGAGTTGGAATGCTAACATACATAGGCTTGGAAGAGATGACGAAAGAAACACCTACCTTGGCTCTTCTCAACTCATGAATAACTCAACTCAATATAAAGCAATAAAACACATGCGATATATATATATATATAAAGCTTGTTAAACAACTGAAAACAATCTTAGTTTGTTAAGAGATAAAACAATAACAAACTTAACTTTACTCATATAAAAAGTAATATAACTTCTGTGGGAGATTCTCTAACCGATAACCATCACTACGAGCCTAAGTGATGGTACAACGTTTAACCTCGCGTTGCCAAAGACCGTCCTATACCTTGCCATTGATATAGAACCTGAACTACTAAGTGGATCCACTAGTCTATGCTGAAAAGCACTAAGGAATCATCTAAAAAGTATGACCCTTTTTCTGCCCATGATGGCTACATGGTTTATGGGTGCTTGAGTTAATATGAACTCGCGTCCCCATATCGGTGCTCAATACTATTCCCAAAATATTCTTAGCTCATAAGTTTTTAAAACAAATTCTTCTCTGGTTTGAGATAATTGCTCCAACTTAGCTTAAACGCTCTCTTGGTATCGATGTTCCCTTTTCTTGCTCAAATGTGAAAACATTTATAAGCATTTTTGGGAATAATTAGTTCCCTAATAGTTGTTTGAGAAATGAACTCAACTCTTTACTCTTTGTTTAACTTGAAAACTTGAGTCTTAAAATGAATTTAAAACATTGCTAAAGACTCTTGAAAACTTTAAGAAATTTTGCTTTGACTTGCTTCTTAACTTCTAGACTTGACTCTTAACTTCTTTTACTTTGATCTTAACTTTCCTTGAATTGGATTATGGATTTAAGGTTCATGATCTCATGTTTATGGATGATTTCATGATGTTTAAATGTACCTTAGAGTATTAGAATCAACTAGGTAACATAGGTACATCACTTAGAAACTAGTACGAAAAGATGGGGAATGAATGGGGAGAACTGGCATCCCTGGCGCTCTGAGAGGCGCGGAGCGCCAGCCCTCAAACTTCAGAGGACTTGTTGAGGTGCGCTGCCTGGAGCATCACCCCAAGGGGTAAACTTCAAAGCCCCTTTTGGGGCACGCTGGCTGGCGTGACCCCCCACCCCCTTCCTTAGGTATTTGACGACTTTTCTTCTCCATTTTTCATCTCTAAACTTCCCTAGTTCTTTCCCTAAATAATTAGGATCATTAGTAGTACCCTCAATATTCAATAGATTTAACTCAAAAAAACAACTCGGAAACACGAATCATATCAACACAAGGCATTCAACAATCAACCAACAAGAATTCAACAATGTTCTTCAAGAACTTCACTTCCTATCATTCAAACAACTCCAATTTTGCTGAATTGAAATAAGTTTGGCATGTGGGTGAACTAACCCAACAGTATGTGATCTCACATACCTTGTGGGGATCATTCCCGACGAATTCCACTCGTAGAGCTTGAACGTTCTTGGCGATTTCTTTATTTCTCTCCTCTTTTCTCTTCTTTCTTCTCCTCTCCAAGCCCTAGCGTAAATTCTAATTTTTCTAAACTGAATAAACTCTTGTTTTACCCCAATAAATTCCTAAAAACGAATTAGGTAAATCAGGTAAGGAAAAGACTAGTTTACCCTTCACAAATCCAGATTTGGACTTTCCTTAATCCACAACCCAACTTTCGAAAGACATAACTTACTCATACAAACTCGGAATCGTGCAAACTTGGCGGCATTGGAAAGATTCCAAGAGATTTCCAACCATAACTGGAACTACACCTAACTCATCCTGAGCTAGGAGTTATGGTCGTTTGAAGTTGACCAAAAACTCACTTTAACTTACTTAAAAAAAAATCCAGATTTCCTTATACTTTCCAAAAATGACTATTTCCAGATTTTAAACTTCTTTCTAGTTACAAGATGTTACAATATCTCCCCCTTGGGAACATTCATCCTTGAATGAGATTACTCTTACTAGGTTTAGATTGCAACATCAAACTCAAACACCCAACAAGCAAATGCAAACACACAACATGCTCATTCATAATTTAGAGAGAACTAAGAAGAAAACTAGTACCTTGGTCGGCATTTTCTCTGGTTTCAAAGAGATGTGGATATCTCTTCTTCATATCCTCTTCAGCTTCCCAAGTAGCTTCATCAACAAATTGGTTCCTCCAAAGGACTTTGACTAACGCAACTTCCTTTGTTCTCAACTTGCGAACTTGGTGATCTAGAATCTAAACTAGAACCTCCTCATAAGATAAGCTATCCTTGATCTCAATATTTTAGTTGATATGATCAATGAAGGATCGCCCATGCACTTCTTCAACATGGAGATGTGAAATACCGGATGAATCGCTGCTTATTCATGTGGTAGCTCCAACTCATAAGCTACATTGCCAATCCTCTTGGATATGGGATAAGGTCCAATATACCGGGGACTAAGTTTCCCCTTCTTACCAAACCTCATAACACCCTTCATGGGTGAAACTTTCAAATCTACCCAATCATCCACTTCTAACTCTAACACCCTTCTCCTATCATCAGTGTAGGATTTCTGACGACTCTGTGCTGTTTTCAATCTCTCTTGAATTACTTTCACCTTTTCCATAGCTTGGTGAACTAAATATGGTCCTATTAACCCTGCTTCACCAACTTCAAACCATCCAATACGAGATCTACATCTTCTCCCACAAAGAGCTTCATATGGAGCCATTTGGATACTAGCGTGGTAACTGTTGTTGTAAGCAAACTCAATGAGAGGTAGGTGATCATCCCAATTTCCTTTGAAATTAATCACACAAGCCCTCAACATATCTTCTAATGACTAATGCGCTCTGCTTGCCCATCAGTTTGAGGATGAAAGTCAGTACTTAAGTTCACCTTTTAACCCAAGCCTTTCTAAAAATATTTCCAGAACTGTGCAGTAAACTGTGCACCTCTATCAGAAATAATGGAGACTGGAACTCCATGAAGTCTTACCTCCTCCTGAATATATATCCTGGCATAATCTTCTGCTGAATGGGTAGTCTTTATCGGCGAAATTTGGGCTGATTTTGTCATTCTATCGATAATAACCCAAATAGAATCATGTTGCCTGCGAGACCTTGGTAAACCTGTGATGAAGTCCATATTAATCATCTCCCACTTCCATTCTGGAAGTTCTATATTCTGCGCCAAACCATCGGGCCTTTGGTGCTCAACTTTCACTTGTTGGCAATTTGGACACTTAGCGACAAATTCAACAATGCCCTTCTTCATGCCATTCCACCAATAAACCTCTCTTAAGTCACGATACATCTTTATGGAACCCGGATGAATGGAATATCTGGATCTATGAGCTTCCTCCATGATCCTCTCTTAGAGTCCATTCACCATAGGCACACACAGTCTACCTTGATATCTCAATACACCATCTCCCCCTTGTTCAAAAGCTAATACTTTTTGCTTTTGAACATTTGCCTTCAATTTGAGCAAAATAGGGTCTTCGTCTTGCTTCTCTTTAACTTCTGACACTAGTGATGATTCAGCCTCATTCGTCACTACTATTCCTCCTTCCGTGGAATCCATAAGTCTGACTCCCAGGCATGCCATTCTGTGCACATCTTTTGCTAACTCTTTCTTTCCTTCTTGAACATGGGCGGTGCTACCCATAGAAAACCTGCTTAACGAATCAGCAACAACATTAGCCTTACCTGGGTGGTAAAGAATACTCATGTTGTAATCCTTGAGTAATTCTAACCACCTCCTCTGTCTGAGATTAAACTCTTTCTGGGTGAACAGATACTGAAGGCTCTTATGATCAGTGAATATATCAACATGAACACCTTACAAATAATGACGCCATATCTTCAAAGTGAACACTACAGCAGCCAACTCTAGATCATGGGTTGGATAATTCTTCTCATGAACTTTCAACTTTCTGGAGGCATAAGCTATAACTTTGCCATTCTGCATTAAGACACAACCCAGACCAACTCTAGATGCATTACAATACACCACAAAACCTTAAGTACCTTTGGGTAAGGTCAAAACTGGGGCAGTAGTCAATCTCTTTTTCAATTCCTACAAGCTTTTCTCATAAGCTTCAGACCATTAAAATTTCACCGTCTTCTAAGTCAACTTGGTCAAAGGAGACGAAATATATGAGATCCCCTCTACAAACCTTCTATAATAGCCAGCTAAACCCAAGAAACTCCTAATATCAGTTAGAGATGTGGGTCTAGGCTAATTCTGGACTGCCTCAATTTTCTGAGTATCAACTTTAATTCCCTCACCAGAAACTATGTGGCCCAAAAATGCCACTGACTCAAGCCAAAACTCACACTTAGAGAACTTGGCATACAACTCCTTATCTTTCAAAGTCTGAAGAACTATTCTGTGATGGCTAGCATGATCCTATTCATTCCTTGAATAGATTAGCATGTCATCAATGAAGACGATTAAAAACATATCTAAATAAGGTTTAAAGACTCTATTCATAAGGTCCATGAACGCTGCTGGTGCATTAGTTAAATCGAACGACATGACCAAAAACTCATAATGACCATAACGGGTCCTGAATGTTGTCTTTGGAATGTCACATTCCCTTACTTTCAACTGATGGTAACCTGATCTAAGGTCAATTTTCAAGAAACAGGAAGCACCCTGAAGCTGATCGAAAAGATCATCAATCCTCGGAAGATGATACTTATTCTTGATAGTAACCTTGTTCAACTGGCGGTAGTCTATACACATCCTAAGGGAACCATCTTTCTTTCTCGCAAACAAGACCGAAGCGCCCCAAGGTGAGACACTAGGTCGAATGAAACCCTTATCTAGGAGATCTTTCAACTGCTCTTTCAACTCTGCTGGTGCCATTCTATATGGAGGAATAGAGATAGGATGAGTATCTGGAATGATGTCTATGCCAAAGTCTATTTCTCTCTCAGGAGGGACTCCGGGTAGATCATCAGGGAAGACTTTTAGAAACTCTTTTACTATAGGAACTGACTGAATAGGAGGTATCTCAACACTAGAATCATTAACTCGGACTAAGTGATAGTTACAACCCTTCGAAACCAACTTTCTCGCCTTAAGGTACGAAATAAAATGACCCTTAGGAACTACTGAACTACTACCCCACTCTATGACTTGCTCATTAGGAATCTGAAACTTGACTACTCGAGTTCTACAATCTATGGAGGCATAACAGGCATAAAGCCAACCATACCAAGAATGACATCGAAATCTACCATGTCTAACTCAACTAAATCAACCATGGTGCTTTTATGATTGATGGAAATGGGACAATCACGATAGACTCTTTCTGCTACAATAGACTCTCCAACAGGTGTAGAAACACAAAAGGGTTCACAAAGTCTCTCAGGAAGAACATCAAACTTATTTGCAACATAAGGGGTTACATAAGATAAACTTACTCCTGGGTTTAGCAAAGCATAAACATCCAAAGCAAACACTTTGATCATACCAGTAACAAATCTGGAGAGTTCTCTTGCTCTTGACGACTGGTGATTGCATAAAGAAGGTATGTTCCTCCGCTAATACCTGAAGTAGCTCCTTTAGGTACAACCCTGTCTGGTGGAGCAACTGATGAAGATTGGGCTCTATTGCCCTGATTGCCACTACCTTGCATGTTCTTAGGGCACTCTTTCAGGAAGTGACCCTCTTGCCCATACTTGAAACAACCTGTCTGGCCATCACGACACTTACCAAAGTGATTTCTACCACACCTACCACACACTGGAGCCCAATTACCTCCTTGTGCCACACTACCTTGAGACTGTGTTGGTCTAGCTATGAAGTTCTGTGAATTCTGGCCATTATACTCACATTGTTTATGGGTGTAGGTACACTAGCAGATGATGGTGCGGGTCCCTTTTACTTCTAAAAGGACGGACGATTCACACTACCCTTCTGCTGCCCACACTCGTTCCCTGTCTTCGTTTTCTTATTTCTGAACTCTTCCCTATCTCTCAACTTCTCTTCCTCCTCCTGTTATACATAAACCATCAACCTTGATATGTCCATGTCACCTATCAACATCGCTGCCCTTCCCTCTTTGCTGGATAGACAGCCCAACCCAGCAACTAACAAGCTCATTTTACTTCTCATGTCCTTAACCATCTCCGGAGCATAACGGGATAGTTGGGTGAACTTCAACCCATATTCATGAACATTTAGAGAATCCTACTTAAGTGTGAGGAACTCACGTACCTTTGCCTCTTTCAGTTCTTGGTGAAAGAAATGCCCCAAGAAAACCTCTTCAAAACATGCCCAACTCGCAGGTGGTGCATCCTCAGCTCTACCCCCTTTCCACTGATCAAACCAAGTCCTAGCAACATTCTTCAGTACATATGCAGCTAGCTAAACTCTCCCAATATCAGCAACATGCATCACATCGAATACCTTTTTCAGTTCCTCAATAAAGTTCTCTGGATCCTCAGTAGTGCTCGAACCAGTGAAGCTTGGAGGATTCATCCTCAAGAACCCATGAATCCTGAAAGTGTTAGCCTCTTCTTGTCGAGCTCCTCTTTGTTGCCCGACCTGGTTGGTCACAGCTTGGCTCAACATTCGGATAGCCTCATGAAACTCAGCATTAATGACTTCTCCTTGAGGTTGCACTTCAGGTGCATTGGGTAACTCTTATTCCTCAACATTGCGTCTAGCAGGACGACCTCTAACTGCTCTTTGTGGAGGCATGATTATCTGAAACATGTGCAAGCACGAATTAGAAGAAAACTTTTATAGAGATTAACTATATCACACGAAATAAATGTGAAAGAAGTGAGATAGTTCCTAAATGTTGTAGCCTCCTAATTATAGATGTGGCATGCTTCACACCGATAAATAAGACTCCACAGACATGACTTCATAGACTCCCTAGGACACTTGAACTTTGTGCTCTAATACCAAGGTTGTCACACCCCGAGCCTACACCCTGGGCGGGACTGGCACTCGAAGACCATTGCTGGCCCCAAGCGAACCCTTGGTCTGGCTTACTTAATTCAGTGGAAGACTTAAACATAAGAAAATACGACTCAGGTATAACTTAAGAAACAATAGTTTAGCCAAAATGGCAACTCAGTCTTTAAACAATATCTGAATGATAATATAAAGGATACATAACTACTAACTATCTATGAAGCCTCTAAAACAACTGAGATGGATGTTGGGACAAACCCCACAACATCCTAATGAACTAAACTAGAAAGCGAATAAAAGAGTCCTCTGAAAGTCAAGTAGGCTCACCAACAGACTCTGAATGCTCAAGATGGAACAACGAGGCGCTGGATGCTGATCCTGGTTACTTGCGTCAGCATCATAATAGGATGCAGGCCAATTGGCATCAGGACATTGAATGTACGAGTATGCGAGTTGGAATGCTAACATACATAGGCTTGAAAGAGATGATGAAAGAAACACCTACATTGGCTTTTCTCAACTCATGAATAACACAACTCAATATAAAGCAATAAAACACATGCGATATATATATAAAGCTTATAATACAACTGAAAACAATCTTAGTTTGTTTAGAGATAAAACAATAACAAACTTAACTTTACTCATATAAAAAGTAATATAACTTCTGTGGGAGATTCTCTAACCGACAATCATCACTATGAGCCTAAGTGATGGTACAACATTTTACCTCATGTTGCCAAGGACCGACCTATACCTTGCCATCGGTATAGAACCTGAACTACTAAGTGGATCCACTAGTCTATGTTAAATAGCACTAAGGAATCATCTAAAAAGTATGACCATTTTTATGCCCATTATGGCTACATGGTTTATAGGTGCTTGAGTTAATATGAACTCGCGTCCCCATATCGGTGCTCAATACTACTCCCAAAATATTCTTAGCTCATAAGTTTTTAAAACAACTTCTTCTCTTGTTTGAGATAATTGTTCAAACTTAGCTTAAAAGCTCTCTTGGAATCGATGTTCCATTCTCTTGCTCAAATGTGAAAATATTTATAAACTTCTTTGGGAATAATTAGTTCCCTAATAGCTTTTTGAGAAATGAACTCAACTCTTTACTCTTTGCTTAACTTGAAAACTTGAGTCTTAAAATGAATTTAAAACATTGCTAAAGACTCTTGAAAACTTTAAGAAACTTTGCTTTGACTTGCATGTTAACTTCTAGACTTGACTCTTAACTTCTTTTACTTTGATCTTAACTTTCCTTGAATTGGATTATGGATTTGAGGTTCATGATCTCATGTTTATGCATGATTTCATAATGTTTAGATGTACCTTAGAGTATTAGAATCAACTAGGTAACATAGGTACATCACTTAGAAACTAGTATGAAAAGATGGGGAATGAATGGGGAGAACTAGCGTCCCTAGCGCTCTGAGAGTTGCGGGTTGCCAGCCCTCAAACTTCAGAGGACTTGCTGGGGCGCGCTGGCTGGCGCGTCACCCCAAGGGGTAAACTTCAAAGCCCCTTTTGGGGCACGCTGGCTGGCGCGACCCCCCACCCCCTTCCCAGGTATTTGACGACTTTTCTTCTCCATTTTTAATCTCTAAACTTCCATAGTTCTTTTCCCAAACTCGTAGGATCATTAGTACCCTCAATATTCAATAGATTTAACTCGAAAAACAACCCAAAAACACGAATCAAATCAACACAAGGCATTCAACAATCAACCAACAAGAATTCAACAATGTTCTTCAAGAAGTTCACTTCCTAACATTCAAACAACTCCAATTTTGTTGTATTGAAACAAGTTGGCGTGTGGGTGAACTAACCCAACACTATGTGATCTCACATACCTTGTAGGGATCACCCCCGATGAATTCCACTTGGAAAGCTTGAACGTTCTTGTTGATTTCTTGATTTCTCTCCTTTTTTCTCTTCTTTCTTCTCCTCTCCAAGCCCTAGAGTAAATTCTAATTTTTCTAAACTGAATAAAGTCTTGATTTACCCCAAAAATTTCCTAAAAAAGAATAGGTAAATCAGGTAAGGAAAAGACTAGTTTACCCTTCACAAATCCGGATTTGGACTTTCCTTAATCCAACATCCCAACTTCCGAAAGGCATAACTTACTCATACAAACTCAAAATCGCGCAAACTTGGTGGAGTTGGAAAGATCATTCCAAGAGCTTTCCAACCATATCTGGAACTACACCTAACTCATCCTAATCTAGGAGTTATGGTCGTTTGAAGTTGACCAAAAACTCACTTTAACTTACTTAAAATTTTCCAGATTTCCTTATACTTTCCAAAAATGACTATTTCCAAATTTTAAACTTCTTTCTAGTTCTTTCTAGTTGTGAGATGTTACACCTATGAACTTTGGGAAACTGTGACAGAAGATGTACCACTTGATGCTCTACCAACAAATCTTACCTTGGCTCAGATCAAATCTAACAATGAAGAGAAGGTAAATAAATCTAAAGCCAAGTCGCTTATGTAGAATACTGTGACAGATTCTATGTTTTACAGAATCATGACTAGTGAAACAGCAAAAGAGGCTTAGGGTAGGTTGAAAGAAGAATAACAAGACAACGATAGAACACGTCAAATGCAAGTGTTGAGACTAAAAGGGAGTTTGAGTCCTTGAATATGCAGGAAGGTGAAACAATTAATAAGTATGCTGATCAAATCTCCTTAATTGTTAATAACATTAGACTTCTTGGTGAAGAATTTACAAAAAAACAAATCATGGAGAAATGACTCTTCCTGAGATGTTGGAATCTAAGATTTCCTCTCTTCAAGAATCCAAAGACCAGGGCAAACTTTCATTAGGTGAACTAATGAGTGTTCTTCAAGCATAAGAGTGAAGAAAGACTATGAGACGGGACAAGTTCACTGAAGGAGCTTTCTCTATAAAAAAGAAATTTTTCAGTAAACAAAAGCAAAAGTTCAACCAAAAGAATAAGGGAAAGCATGATGGAGGAAACAATAGTGGAGATGTGAAGAAGAAGTTCCCTCCGTGCAAACATTTTAAAAGAACTACACATCTGGAGAAATACTGTTGGTGGAGAGTCGATGCAATATGTGGCAACTGCAAGCAAACATGGTGCATATCCAAGGTCTGAAAATCAAGAGCAAAGGCCTCTAAAGCTTTGCAAGCACAAGTAGCAGAAGCTGCAGATGCACATGACGAGCAATTCTTTGCAGTTTCATACTTTTCAATTAATGAATCCTTTGATTCATGTCTTCTTGATAGTGATTGCACACATCACTTGTGCAATGACGCTGAAATGTTCAAAATTCCTTGATGATATTTACAAATCTAAAGTAAAAGTGAGAAACAATGAGGAAATAGATATCAAAGGCAGGGGTACAATGTCTATGTCAACAATATCAGGTATCAAAACTATTCCTGAAGTTCTATACACTCCTAATATGAGTCAAAATTTGTTTAGTGTTGGACAAATGCTTGAAAATAATTATTCTCTGCATTTTAAGAATCGTGAATGTGTTGTTTCTGACCCTTCTGGAGTAGAATTATTTTATGACAAGATGAGCAACAAAATGTTTTCAATTGATTGGGAGAAAATAATTGAGCATGCTTACACTATTACTTCATAAACATGTACAAACTTATGGCACAAAAGGTTTGGTCACTTCAATATGAGAAACATCGCAAAGATGAAAAAGAAGGTGCTAGTGGAAAATATGTCTGAATTTCTTTCTAATGCTCAAGTTTGTGAAACCTGCCAACAGGGAAAGCAAACAAAATTGTCATTTCAAGCAAATCAAGTATGGAGAGCTAACCAGAAACTTCAGCTCATTCATACGGATGTTTGCGGCCCAACAAAAACAGATTCATTAAGTGGTAACAAGTACTTTCTCCTCTTTAATGATGACTACACCACAATGTGTTGGGTTTATTTCATTAGACTGAAGAGTGAAGTCTTTGATGGTTTTAAACAATTTAAAGCTTTAGTAGAAAATTAATGTAATCTTAGTATTAACTCTTTAAGGTCTGATAATGGAGGAGAATATACTTATTCTCAATTTGTGGAGTTTTGTAATAGAACAGGTATTGAACGCCAATTGACATTACCATACACTCCACAACAAAATGGAATGTCTGAAAGGAAGAACAAGACAATAATGGGGATGACTAGATGTCTTTTGCTTGAAAGAAAGATCCCAAATCAGTATTGGGTAGAGGTAGTCAATACCTCTGTATATTTGTTGAACAGATTGCCTACTAAGGCCTTGCATGACATGACTCCATATGAAGATTGGTGTGGGAACAAGCCATCAGTACACTATCTTAGAATCTTTGGGTGCATATGTTATTATCAAGTTCTAGAAATAAAGAGGAATAAGCTCGACAATAAGGCTCATAAGGGCATATTTATGGGCTATAGTTCATCCAAAGCATAAATGATTTTCTGTTTGAAAATAGAAAAAATAATTCTCAGCCGAGAAGCGAAGTTTGATGAAGCAGCTAGTTGGGACTGGAAAAATTAGAAGACCTCTTATTCTGATTTATTTCCAAAAAAGTAGCCTCAACTTCCAGAAGATGAACTAGTAGATAATGTACCAGTGAGGGGAACTCGAACCTTAAAAGATATCTACTAGCGGTGTGATTTGGTTACCTCTAATCCATAAAGCTATGGTAAAGCACAAGACTCTCATGCATGGAGGAGATCTATGCAAGATGAACTAGACATGATCCAGAAGAATGGAACCTAGTAGCTTGTTGACAGACCTACAAATTGCAAGGTGATTGGTGTAAAATGGATTTTCAAGACAAAACTCAATCCTGATGGAACATTTTGCAAACAAAAGGCTAGTTTAGTGGTGCAGGGATACGCACAACAATATGGTATAGATTAAAAAGAAACATTTGCTCCTATAGCAAGGTATGGAACAATCTAGCTTATTCTTGCATTTGCATCTCATAGTTCCTAGCAGATTCATCAGCTTGGTGTCAAATCGGCTTTTTTGAATGGTTTGCTTGTTGAAGAGATCTATGTAGAGAAACCTGATGGTATCTCAATTCATGGAAAATAGGATCAAGTATATCTCTTAACGAAGGCCTTATATGGCCTAAAATAATCCCTAAAGTCATGGTATGAGAGGATGGACAATCATCTCATCCAACTTGGCTTTAGTAGAAGTCAAAGTGAAGCTACTTTGTATGTGAAAGTCACTGCAGGTGAGTCCTTAATTGCCTCAAATTATGTGGATGACATACTTGTGACATGAAGCAAAATTGAACTAATCCAAAGGTTGAAGGATGAAATGGAGAAAATCTTTGAAATGATTGATCTTGGAGTCATGAAGTACTTCCTTGGCATGGAAGTGTTGCAGTCCAGTGATGGAATTTTCATATGCCAGCAGAAATACATTTCAGATATTCTAAATAGGTTCGGAATGCAATACTGCAAACCTATGAGTACTCCAATCTCTATTGGTGTGAAGCTTCACAAGGATGAGGATTCCAAAAAAGTGAACGATAGTATGTATAGAAGCTTAATTAGTAGTCTTCTTTATCTAACTACAAACAGACCTGGCATTCCATTTGTTGAAAGTTTTCTCTCTAGGTTCATGCATTCTCCTAAAGACACACATTTTACAATAGCTAAAGAGTGTTAAGGTATATTAAAGGAACCAACAAGTCTGGAACTTTTTTCCCAACATTTACCAAAGTAACTATGAACCTGGTCGGGTACTATAATAGTGATTGGGGTGGCGGAGTTGATGATTCCATTTGCACCTCTAGATATCTTTTCTGTTTGGGGACAAGTTGTTTTAGTTAGAGCTCTAGGAAACAAGAAATTACAACTCAATAAACAATAGAATACGAGTACATAGATGTCGCATCTACTTTGAATCAAGTTATCTGGCTAAGGAAGATGTTGAAGGACTTAGGCCATGAACAAACAGAAGCTACCAAGATCACGTGTGATAAAATTTCATCAGTTTCAATCTCAAAAAATCCCGTGTTTCATGGTTGAACTAAGCATATCAAGATCAAGTTTCATTTTCTTAGAGAATTCCAATAATCTAATGAAGTGTTTGTTGTTCATTGTTCATCTGAGAACCAGCTAGCTGACATTTTCACTAAGTCACTACCAAATGAAAGGTTTGAAGATCTGAGGCAAAGAATTGGTATTTGTCACAAAAATACCAAGGAGGAGTGTTATATAATTAAAAAAATTTCAACTTATTGTTTTTACTGTCTTTTACTTATTTCAATTTAGTGCTTCCTATTTTCTAGCTAGACTTAGTCAACTTTAGTTGCTTAACTTTTTGAAGTTAGTGGCTGATTTTATCGATGTTAGTGGCACATGTTCTTATTCAGCTTTAACATCCACTTTGTAAGTGGCTACTATATAGGAAATGCTTAGGTTTTTCAATCATAGCCTAGGGGATACTTGTTCTTTATCACAATAATACAATAAAGTGATCCCACTGCATGATCTATCTGAACATGTAATACATTAACAATTACATGTCTCATCTAGTATTGCAATACACCAAGTTCACCTATTAATCAATCTAAGCATAAAATATGTTAACATTAACTCCATGATTCATCTAGTAATGTAATAGATTGAATCCCCTGCATGATCTACTCAAAATGAAATATATTGACATTGATTTCATGTCTTATCTTGTAATGTAGTATACAAAAGTCTACTGTATGATCCATCCAAATATAAAATATATTGACATCGACTCAATGAATTATTTCGTAATGTAACATACTGGAACAATGTACATCTAATATTTATACAGTCCAATCACCATCCAATGAAGTATGTTGAGATAAAGATTTTGTTTCACTTATTATTAATAAAAAAGTTCCTTATATATGATCATTTATCTCCTGCTTATAAATCTTATTTAATTGCTATATATGGTCTGCAAGAACCTACCACATATTCTGAAGCCATAAAAGATCAAAGGTGGGTAGAGGCAATGAAATCTGAGATACAAGCATTGGAGGATAATAAGACTTGGAGTGTTACAAACTTACCAGCTGGGAAGAAGGTTATAGGTTGCGGGTGGATATACAAGATTTAAGTATAAATCTACAGATTAAGTGGAAAGATTTAAGGTAAGACTTGTAGCAAAAGGGTACAGTCAAAAGGAGGGAATAGATTACAAAGAAACTCTATCTTCTGTAGTGAAAATGGTAACAATTAGGACTATACTATCCTTTATGGCAGCAGGAAGTTGGCATATTCATCAAAGGGATGTGTTCAATGCATATTTGTAAGGTAATTTGGAAGATGAGATTTATATGACTATGCCGCAGGGGGTTTCCAGTCAGGGGGGATAAGGTATGTAGACTGATCAAATCCCTCTATGGGCAAAAACGGGCCCCATGACAGTGGAATCACAAGCTCACTGCAGCCCTTATCAATCTCAACTTTCAACAAAGTCAACATGACTATTCCTTGCTTATTAGGAGAAATAGTGAAAGAATAAGTATTATACTTGTGTATGTTGAGGATATGCTTATCATATGTAGTAGCTTAAAGCTTGTTCAAGGTACAAAGAAAGCATTACTAAGTGTTTTTAAGATAAAAGGCTTAGGAGAGCTTAAGTATTTTTTGGGAATTGAGTTCACAAGATCAAAATAAGGAAATACACTTTGAAACTTATAGCAGAAGTTGGATTCTCTGCATCTAAACCAGCAAGTACTCCTATTGATTGTAATGTTAAGCTTACCTCAAGATAGTATGATGAACATGTCAAGCACGGTATACCGGAAAATCCTTTAGTAGATCAAATTATGTATCAAAAAATTATTGGGAAACTGCTTTATCTTAACATGACAAGACCAGATATTTCTTATAGAGCTCAAAGTCTCTATCAATTTCTCCAACAACCTAAAAGGTCATATATGGATGATGCATTCAGGGTCATCAAGTATCTTAAAAAAAATAGCCTGGTCAAGGTCTATTACTGTCTAGTAATTCTACCGGAAAGATCACAACATTTTGTGATGCAGATTGGGCATATTGTCCACTTAATAGAAAATATGTGACTGATTACTAGCATTGGTAGGAACTGGGACCTGCTGATTGTTCTGGTTAGCTACGCTCTGAGCCAAAAGCTGAATCGCATTCAGAAACTCTGCATTTGAAACATCATGATCTGGGACTGGAGAGGCTGAGTTAGTGTTCCATGCATTAGCTCTACGTGGAGGCATGATCTGAAACGCATAATGACGAGTTACAAAGAAGATCATACCCACACACGATAAGAATAGCAAGAAAGTGAAGTTTTTCCTAAAACACTTCATAGCCTCACTCTCATTAGATATGGTGCACTTCACACCCATGAAAATGACTCTACTTAGTATGGATTTTCAGACATCCTAGAACTGTTGAACCTAAGGTTCTAATACCAAGTTTGTTATGCCCCAAGGCTACCCCCTTAACTAACATGGGACCTAGGATCACGAGTGACCCCAAGTTAACCCTGAACTGACATATCATAAGCAAACCGAATATTCTATAACAATTAAAACTGGTGCGGAAGCTAAATCATGATAAAACTTAATAGTGGGGAATACCCAAAACTGTTCTAAATAAATAAGATATTTATGAGTTCAATACAGATGAAAGATTAAACTTAATTCTAAAGCTCAAACTAAACTATGTCTGAAAAGAAGCCTCTACTGACTAAAGCTACTGGACATACCTCCAGCTAACTCTAGAAAATACTGAAAACTGAAATGAAAAGACTAAATATAGAAACATGTCTATTGTCCTCAAACTATGAGGACTCGCCACTAAGGCTATTGAAAATGGAGATCGGGAGTCGATCTACGGATGACCTGGATGCTGAGTACATGAAATTACATCATGAAAGGAAATTACGTAGAGTATGCGTCAGTACTTGGAATGTATTGAGCATGAAGGATAGGATAAAGTTGAACAAAACATACTAAGCAATAATATAATCTGGACATATTGGAAAAATACTGAAAACATATTGCAAATGAACTAAAATGGATTCAATGACCAAGTACATAACATGCTAAGACCGAATACTGAAATATAACTGAAAACCTGGTCCAATGCATTAATGTCTGACTGTGGGAGCTACTATGAACCGACAAAAAACCACATGGGATAAACGTGGATTCCGAGGTATACGTCCCATCGAAAGGACCCAATATACCTTGCCAAGGGTATAAAGGCATGACTTGCAAGATCACTAAATATAATTCCCACAGAGAGGAATTATTTACCTACGGGGTACGTAGTTCTTGGACTGTACGGGTATGTTGAACCCTAGTCCACTTAGTCTAAGCCTACTCCCAACTAGAAATCTAAATAAACAACATAACTGAATTATACTAGACAGCTCAATAATTTGACATGCTAACTGTGAATGCAGTATTTTAGTACTGGTACTGAAACATTCGAAATCTGAGGCTTGTATATATGTGTACTTGACCTAGCTAGTGTAATGCATGAACTAAATGAATCTACACCACTAGGGTTATGAGTTTCATGCAAAAAACTAAGCATAATGTCACGAAAACATGATAATATGATTTGGAATACCAAAAACTGCTAAATCGCAACAATTTATCTAAAGTTCTAGAAACCCTAAGTCTAAACAATACATAGGGAGTCAAGATTCAAACTGAATTCTAGAGACCTAATGGATGAAAGGAACCCACTGGTGAAATCCCACATACCTGGTGATGAATTTCACGAAGAAATCTTTTGATTTCGGGGATGGAATTGAAGGAAACCTGTTGCGTTCTTGGAGAGGGCTGCTCGACTTTTCTCTCTTGTTTTGCTCTAAGATCGATGATTTTTTGGTGACAGATCGATTAGGGTAGGTTCTTATTAAGTTAATAGGCTTAAACTGACCCAAACTATGTAGTTTAAGGGTCAAACGGCGTAGTTTAGGTGTCTAAAGAATAGGGGAAAAGACCAAACAACCCATGACTTAAAATCTGGCGAGGCTGACCACAGGCCCTATGACAGACTGTCAAAGGGACCACGGACCGTCAAGTGGGTCGTGGTACTTAGTCCAGTGGTTGTTGTTCTGGGTGGTCCAACCACGAGCCCTACCACAGCTCGTGTGAAGGACCACGGACCGTGGAGGTCACCGTGGTTCTTCACTTGGGCTGGGCTCAGGTGGCTCAGGTCCACAGACCCTCCCATAGCTCGTCATCAGGACTAGGACCCGTGGAGGGCTTCGTGGTCTGATCCCAGAACTTGGGAGGTTCTGCCTCACCCACACGAGTCTTCCCACAGCTCGTAAGGTGGTCCATAGCTCGTGAAGGGCTCTGTAGTCCACCACCACTGGGGGTGTGAACCATGGGTAGGTCGACGAACCGTGGTTCTTTTCACGGTCCGTGAACCCTGACGTGGTCCACTATTTTCTGCTATTTTTCTGCTGCAACTTCTAAGTCTGATTTTCGAGGTGTTACAAGTTTGAATACATTATATTTGATTTTGTGAAATATATTCATTGCTAGAATATATTGAACTATTATAAGAGTTTTTGAACTACTGTACACACATTTAGAATATTGCTTTATAAGTATGTGTATGTACAAAAGACATATTATCTTTTGAAGTTTATTGCAAATCTATATATTTGAATTACTTATTAGCTAATTTAATGCTTGAGATTATTTATTGCGAAACAATATTGTTGTTTTTTAATTAGAAATTGTGGCATATAAATATTTTATAGCCAAAATAATATTACCACACTTAAAAGTGTAGCCATAGGACTGTCAATTGTGTAGCATATTCCATGTAAATTGTGGTATGCACATGGACAAAGACTACACTTCAAAGTGTTGTCGTACATAAGTTAGAAAAGACAACACTTTAAAATCATGGGCAATAAGAGCAAAAGCCACGCTTGAAAGTGTAGTTGTATGAGATAGAAATGTTACTATATGAGGTACTGCAAAGCGTGGCCTTTTTTCCTTTTAGGCTACGCTATTAAGCGTAGAGGATAAGGCAACACTTGAAAAGTGTCGCCTAAACTCTAAGGTTACGCTTCTTTCGGCCACCCCTGGAAAAGTGTGGCTTAAAGTAAAATAGTGTGGCCTTTTATCAAAGGACATACTTTTTCATAGTTTAGGCCACACTTTTCTCGGGTGGTTGTAGAAATAAAATGTTGTAGTGTCATACTACACTTTTACGCTTTGTTTAGATGCAACACCTAGCAAGATTCATCACCATTGATCTTCTCTCATTCAAGACCCTTTTGTTGTTCATATTGTGGTGAGCTCTTCACATCTGGAAGCTTACTGCTTTTCCTTACGTATTTATTGTCTACATATTTTGTATTTTGTTAGACATTTATGTTTGTATAACTCTACTTCCGTCTTTAGATGCTCTTGTACCTATAATACTAGGTTTGAGGTTTGGTTCCTTGTATACATTTCATATTCTTCAATCCCTTTTGGGGACTTTTTGTATATTTTATTCCGTTTTGTAGGTATCTATGATGGAGGTGTTTTCTCATCTTTATTCTTTTTATCTTATGTTATCATGAGTTCAACTTGCCGACTAGGGTTTATAGTAAGCACCATCAAGATGCAATTTTGGGTCTTGGCATTTATAAAAAGAATTTTCCAAATGTTTATAAAACTAGAAATTATAGAAATCTATATATTATATGCATATAAAATATTATTATTTTTATAATAAATGTAAAAATTCCCTTACAATGATTTATAAAATATTTTTAATTTTGTAAAACAATTATTACAATGTTGTTTGAAATTGAAGAAACTTAAAAAATTAATTAGAATGTGAAGGGTCAAAATTTGGTGTAAACAAGCCTCCATTGTTTTCCTTTTAAAAATTTACATCACTAAAGTTTTGGAATTTTTGAAGCATTATGTCACAGACTTAGACTTCAACTAACGCTCCGTGCGGCACTTGACAACTTACTCATGACTCTTTCACGATCTTTTAAGCTCAAATAAACCTTTTCAAACTTAGATCGCTAAGTAAATGAAGAAATATACAAGAGCATTTGTAAGAAGCCTTTTTGTATTGCTTGGAGAATGCTTTACACTTGCTTGCTTCAGTTTCAAATAAGAGACTTCTATTTATACTACTCTCCTAGGGGATAAAGTGTAAATAAAAATTACTATACAAGTCCCTATATATTTGCAATCTAGTTCCGCTACTAGAATTCTCTACAAGCCTAGAGAATTCTAAAGCCTTCCAAGAATTCTTCTTGTGTATTCTAGAGTCTTCCACAAACCTCTCCAAGACTCTAGATCCTTCCCAATTAGGCTCGCTCGCTTATAATTTAATTTTATGACTAAGTGGGATGACAAAGTGGCGGTTCATGACACTCTCCCAACTTGATGCCGCTACGACTACAGAGCATTGCTTCTACATCAAAAACTGAGTCTTGTCTTCACCATGAGCAACTCCGCACACGAGAGTTGATGGTACGTTGACTATCTTAAGGTGGGTGTAACTTAATCCTAACTTTATTTCTGCGGTCTTGGCCATGATGTTAGCCTCCGCACCTGTGTCGATCATAGCACGAGTGGGTAGTCCATCGATCGTGATGTCTACATATTGTGCATCGTATTCTTTCGGCCTCTCTCATTGCTTTGCTATAGCTCTACATAGTCCAATCAAGTCCAACTGCTTCATATCTGAACCTTGTCCTGGCTCTTGTCCATCTTTCTCCTGTCATTCCCATAATATGGTACCAAGTTCTTCAGTTCAGGGAATTTTTCATTGCCATACGGCCCACTGCATATGTTGCAACTGTTTCTCTTTGTAGCCTCTGCCTTCCTCTCCATATCGCTTTGACGTCTAAACTTCTTGCCATCAGACTTATAAGTGTCATGATTCATGGGATGTGGCTGATGCTCCTTGATTTTGCCACGATCTCTCCACCCTTGGTCATGACTACCTCTCATCTCCTCTCTTCTGGCTCGATCAGGGTTTTTCATGGCTAAAGTCTGTCAAAGCTTCGTCCTTCATGATACCTTCATCAATAGTCCTGACCTGTCACCATTCTAACTCCTTCATGGCCCATTTTTCAGCCCATCCATGAAGTGGAAGAACACATCTTCATCTATGAGGGTTGGAATCTGGAGCCTGAGGGTGGTGAACTTCTTCATAGGTTTCGTGTGCTGCCTATCTGCTTCAGCTCCCTAAACTTACTCTTCGCCTCATATATGATGTTGTTTGGAAAGAAAGCCTTCTTGAACTCCACTCGGAATTTCTCCCATGTATTGATGGTGCAAAGCCCCTTCCCTATATTTGACTCATTTTTCCTCCACCAGAACATGGCCATCTCCAACAGGTACAACACCGCAATGTTGATCTTTCTCTTATCACTCTTCACCTTGTTGCACTTAAATTAATTCTCCAAATTCCACCAGAAATTCTCTACCTCCTGTGCGTAACAAATGCCTTTGAACATTGTTCGTTTGGGAGCCTAAATCTTGGCCTCCCTATCTCCATTGGGTATTGAAGATCCTCAAGCTTCCATTCTTCCCTTGAGAGTTTCCATCCCATCCTTCGTTGTTTCAATTGTGGTTATTGCCTTCATGAGCCGACACTCCAATGAAGTGATGATTTCCTTCATCTCACACTCTACATGTTTACGCGCCTCTAACTATTTGTGGATGTTGTCATTCTCTTCGAGGGTGAAGTCCTCGAGAGTCTTAAACTTATCGTCAACCTTGTTCAAGCACTTGCCTAAGATCTACACAACATGCCTCACCATGTCAATCCTCGCGATCCTATCTACTCCAGTCGTAACGTTAATGGGCTCCTCACCACGTTCCTTATTACTAGCTTCAGTGATTGAAGGTCGAGCAATAACTCCTCGTTACGATTAAGGTTATTCCTTTCCTTTCAGTGCTTCTTTCCACCATCCAACCTGACATTGGTGGTGCTAGCAGTGTTGATGTTTCCCATGATAGCCATTCTCTTAGAAACAATCTGGCTCTGTTACCACTTTTTCACAGACTCAAACTTCAACTAGCGCTCTGTGTGATACATGACAACTTAGTGATGGATCTTTTACGATCTTATAAGCCAAAGTAAGTCTTTCCAAACATAGATCAGTAAGCCAGTGAAGAAAGAAACAGGAGATTTTGTAATAAGGCTTTCTGTATTGATTGGAGAATGCTTTGCACTTGCTTGGTTGAGTTTTAGATGAGATCCCTTCTATTTATATTACTCTTCTAAGGTCTAAAGTATAAACAAAAAGTTACTATACAAGTCCCTATATATTTACAATCTAGTCCCTCTAGAATTCTCTACATGCCTAGAGAATTGTAAAACTTTCCAAGAGTTCTTCTTGAGTATTCTACGGTCTTCAAAATCCTCTCCAAGAATCTTGCTACTTTCCCCTAAGAATATATCACTTATGCTTTGATTTTATGCCTATGTGGGATGACAAAGTGGCATCATGACAATTAGCTAATACTTCATTAAAGTTTGCGACAACTTCCTATGTGATATGTTCATGTGGCACCTTTTTTTTTATTGAAATACACATTGAGTCAAAACTTGATTAGCAAAACAAAAAATTATACAAAGGATCGGCCCAAAATCCAAAGCCCAACAAAAATGATAAAAAATAAAAAGGTAAGAAAATCAAACAGAGAAGCAAACAAGAAACATAAACCTAAAATTGAAGTCAGAGAGGCACTAGATGCTTCAAGTGAAAACATTGACAATCAAAGCATTAGAGAAGCTTTCGGAGATATCAGAGAATTTAAAGCTTCCACGATGAAGCCATGCGACCAAACCAATAAAGCTTAGCCTCTTCACTTGTTGAAGAGAAATCGATGATTGTTCACCATGTTAAATTAACTCCCCCGGGTAATTTTATCATCAATAACTAGTTTTCTTTTCTTGGATGTATCCTTTAATGGGTTCTATCTCACTATATTGATTAATTCCACCATCTATGTTTAAATGCTTTAAATTCTAATTCATCATTTTTTACAGGAGGTGATTTAAGGAAATCTAGATCTACACCCATCAAGAGCGTAAAAAACTAATTGTTTGTTTATCTGGTAAGTATAACTCCACTATCTCTATTGTTGTATCATATCGACTTACTTGAATTGTTGTCAATGGAAAATCGCTGAGATTGTATGAAATCTAAGTAAAATTATAGATTTGTACTTCTACCTAGACATCACACATTTTCGATTTCAGCATACACTAAATTAGAAGACAGAAACCGTACATTTTCTATAGCTTACCCTTGATTTAAAAAAAGCTTCGAAAAGATTATTTTAATGATTTGTCCTATCTTTATGAGTAAAAAAAGAAAAACAATAATCAATTTGGTACGCTATAGCGGGATCAGGCGTCCGATCTGACCGCTATAGCACGATAAGACATTGTAAATGTAGAAAAATCACCCATAATCACCCAAAAGTTTTTGGAGAAGAAAAGAGTGACCTAGGGAAAATTTCACTAGGCTTTCATGAGGAATGTTTTTAAAGGTGAGCAATATGATTCCCTACTTTTGTAGTTCGCTTATTAGGTCTTACAAAAATATTTGTGGCATGATGGAAGTGTTTGAATTCATTCTAAGGTGAAGAAATTCTAGGTTTATGAGGATTTTAGGGTGTAAGACCTTCAATTGTTCATAAAAGAGGCAATTCTTGATTTTATTTATCATAATGTGTTAGAGTAATCACGAGATTGATAATCCTTGATAACTTAATAGTGGGGAAATCATAAGGTTAGCCTAGAGTTTTGGGTTATAATAAATGGAAAATTTATGCCATTTGTGATTGATTTGGTATTGTATTATTATTTTAGATCAAGAACAAGCTAAAAACCTCACAAAAGGAGTCAAAGTTTGCAATCAGACTTCATGAGTTGCTTGGTGCTCAGGTAGGCTCTATTTACTTAATTGAATAGTTAGACTTGTATTCTATTTCATAATATTCTTGTAGATGGATGAGAGGTTTCATGCATAGGCCTTTGTGCATGCTGGAAGGCTAAAGGTTATTGTTATTACTGTCAAAGTGGGGAAAGATAATGAATAAGGGTGAGGTTTTCTAGTTCTTGATTGTTAACCTTGAATTTTCTTTTAGGGGTGGTTTGGTGGTGATTTTAAGGTCAAGTATTATGAAATTGTTGAGTTATAGCCATTTTTGGGACTTGTGATAATCAAGGGGAACTGAATGAATGGGAAGAGTATTAAATGATTGACTAGGGAGGTATTTTCCAGTTAATGAATGTGTAGTAATTGGGATATTGATATATAGGTGTATATATGTATACGTGTGTTCATATTGACTGTTCCATGTGAAATGTTTGTGTAATGCATGTTCAGGAAATAAAGGGTGAATGTGAAATGACTTCATGTTTATAATCTCATGCAATGAACCTATTTAATTTACACATGGCTTCAAGTGTGGCTATTCATTGTGATTTTGATTGTGCATGTTGTTTGTGATTGGTGGTTTGCTCGGTTACCACACTAGTATATAATACTAATGGTTGAATCGAGTACCACACTAATTAAAAATATTAATGGTTGGCTCGAATACCACGCTTGGTATGTATTTACAATGGTTAACTTGGATACCACACCGATATAGTATCAGTTTGTGTATAGGTCTCATGAGAGAACTAGGTTTGATTATTATGTTATATTTGTCGCTTTTTGGTCCATAAATGGTTGGGTTTGGGTATAAATGTTGGGATGGTTCTTATGTATATCATATTTCCATGTCAAAAACTACAAATGATGTTTTATGAACTCTTGAGTGGTCCAGGTTACTTGAAAGGTGAGTTTGACTCATATATGGATGTATGTGTGATCACATGGGACATTAAGTTTGGGGTTAATGGTTCTCCTATCTAGGTGTTAGAATAGGTGTATGTATGAAAGTGGGTTGGATCGTGACAATTTGGTATCAAATCCCACATGTGTGATCATGTGGGACGTTAAGTTTGGGGTTTTGGGATCATGACAATTTGTTATTAGAGTCCATATTGGATCATCAGGCTATAAATCATTTTAGAAACTTGTGTCACTTCTTCACTCCTTTTGTGTGGGGTGTCTCTTGTCATATAAGGTGAGTCCAATTGTATCTCAGGATTCCTATTTGTTTCTCGACGAGGTAAACTAGATTCCATTGTCACAGTTGAAGGGACTCAAGCAAGGAAAGATTAGAACAAGGAAGGTTCCAATTGGTATCTAGCTTTAAGAGTCATGTGAATGCTTGGGTGATCAGTTTGTAGTCATTAATGATATGAATAAGAGGTAATGAACCTGACTTTCCATAACAATATAACTTAATGATTGTTACTTTGTGCAATGTATTTCCTGAATTTTTGCATGTGCGGGAAGTGTAATTACTTGTATTTGTACGATATTATGGACCAAAAAAATACTTAAATTGATTATGTGTGATGAATTAATGATAAATTTCTATATGATTTACTGAACATGTTTTGGTATAGTCCAGTCCTATAATTTAATGGATATGTTATTGATTGGAAGTGTTGTGTTAAACTGGCACGGACCTACCATTGGTACAGATGGTAAGGGAAAAGGATAAATTGTGACAGTGGGGAAACTCTGATTTTGGAATAGTTGGTATTGGTTGGGAACCATAGGGAAGAGGCTTTTCTAATATGATAGTGAGAATGTGATGTTATGCACTACTTTCTAGTGTTATTCATAATTAATTTTGTAAGAAGGTGGTGTTAGGTTCCTAATTATATGTTGCTGGATATGATCTTGGGTTTGTGTTGAATCTATGATGCACATATCTAGGATACCTATATCTCAGATTGATCATGGGATTATATTATTAATAGTTATATGTTTCAAGAGCTGGTAGCGATAAGGAAATGGAAAACAATTCTTATTTTAGAAAAATTATGGGCTGAACTCGTCAAAGCTGCATAGCGCGACTAGGCCACTATAGTGGGAGTTTTTCTGCTATGAAAGTAACCGTGATAGTGGTTTTCAGTCTCTATAGTGGAAATGGTGAGGTAGAATTTGAACTTTGTTTCCCCTATTTTTGCATTGCATTTCCAAACAATTAAAATCTCCAGTTTAAGTTCATATCAGTGTGAAATAACATAAATGCGTCCAAAACAATGTGGTGTTGGGAGAGGCCCGGATTTCCTCCTTTGATGAGTGTGGGGTACTCAGTCTTAGTTTGTGGGTTTGCGTTCCTCAGGGTGATGATTTAATTCAAAACATGTTGGTAGAATATCATGATTCATGGGTTTTGATTCATCCGGGTCTAACCAAGATGTTTCGGAATTTGAGGCAACTCTATGTTGGCCTGGATTGAAGAGGGACACAGTGGAGTAACTGTCCAAGTGTTAGAATTATCTGCAGGTGGAATATCAGACTAGACGCCTACTTAGTTTTCTTTAAGAGATGCCCATTCTTCAATGTAAACGGAAAATAATAGCCATGGACTTCGTGGTGGGTCTTCCTAAGGCTTTGGAGAAGTATGATTCGATTTGCACCATTGGGATCATTTCTTACCATTTTGCGAGTTCTCATACAAAAATACTTGTCACTTTGGTATAAATACGACATCCTTTGAGACACTTTATGCGAGGGGATATAGATTTCTCATTGGGTTGTTTGAAGCATGTGAGGTGAAGCCTCTATGCATTGACTTGATAAAGGAAGCTTAGAACAAGGTAAGGGGTATCTAAACCAAGTTGTTGGCAGCTCGTATACAGATTGCAATGTATGGGATATGGCATTTTAGGTTGGTGAACATGTTTTATTGAATGTGCCACCAATGAAAGGTGTGATGAGCATCTGTAAGAAGGGTAAGCATAGCCCTCATCATATTGGGTTATTTGAGGTTCTTGACAATGTTGGGCCAGTACTATATAGGTTAGCTTGCCACCAGGTTATTTATATTCCATTTAGTGTTCCATGCATCCATGTTGAAAAGGTACCACGAGATGGGGAGTACATTATCAAGTGAGACTTAATTGTGCTATACAAGGATCTACAATATGAAGAAGAGTCAGTTGCTATGCTTTATTATGATGTCCAAAAGTTGAGAATATAGGAAGTTAGATTGGTAAAGGTTTGATAGAAGCATCATATAGTAGAGTAAGCTACTTGAGAAATCGAGAAGCACCTAAGGGACAAACATCCACATTTGTTTGAGAAGTCGGGCACTACTTTCTTCTTGACTTAGCCCAGTTGTTTCTTGGGTGATCACTCAGGAACGAGCGATGAGTAAATTAGTATCTATTGTAACAACCCGTGATGTCATTACGAGTAAGAAAAATAGTCGGTCCAGGATGCTATAGTGGGGTAAGTTGTTGTAAATGAAGGAAAAACCGCTAAAATTTCCCATATTCATCCAAGAACATTTTGGATAAAAAAAAAAGGGGTGATCTAACGCAAATTTAACAGCTTTTCATGAGGAATTTTTGTAAAGGTAAGAAATTTGATCCCCTACTTTTGTAGTTCAAGTTTTTGGCCTTAGAGAAGATATTTGTGACCGTGTGTGGGGGGGAGGGGGGTTGAATTCATCCTAAGGTAGGGAAAGTGTGATTTTTTGAAGCTTTTAGGGTGTAAGACCTTGGGTTTCTTAAAAAAAGGCAATTCTTGATTTTATTTACCATAAGGCACTAGTGTAACCATGATGTTGGTAATCCTAGGTGAATTAATAGTGGGAAAGACCTAGATTAGGTGGGAAAATCATGAGGTTGGCATGGCATTTGGGATTATGATATAATTTGAAAATATTTAGGCCATTTGTGATTGATTTTGTATTGTATTATTATTTTACGCCAAAAATAAGCTAAAAACTTCACAAAAGGAGACAAAGTTCATGATCAAATTTCTGCAGCATTTGCTTCGCCCCAAGTAGGATAGGTTTTCTTAACTGAATAGTTAGACCTATATTCTATTTCATAATATTCTTGTAGATGGATTGGAGATTTCGTGCATAGTCTTTCAGGCACGGAGTCTGAATGACTAAAGGTTGTAGTTATTGCTACTAAGGCGAGGAAAGATAATGACTAAGGGTTAGGTTTTCTAGTTCTTGATTGTTAACCTTAAGTTTTCTTGGTTTGGTGATGATCGTAGGTTAAGTGTTACGAAATTTCTAGTTATAGCCATTTCTAAGACTTGTGGTAATTAAGGGAACAGAATAAACGGGAAGAGTAATAATTCATGAGACTGTGGAGGTAATTTTCCGAGGAACAAATTTGTACTCATAATGGGTCTAGTATTGGGCTATTGATATATTGGTGTATATAAGTATTTGTTTGTTCATATTGACTAATCCATGTAAAATGCGCGTGTAATAATGTTGAATGTGAATTCACTTCATGTTGATAATCTCATAGAATAAACTTGTTTAATTTACTTGTGGCTTCCAGTGTGATTGTTCACTCTGATTGTGATTGTGCATGTTATTTGTGATTGTTGGTTGACTAGGGTATCACACCGGTATGAAATTGTCACGATCCAAACTATACCTTAGACGTGACATGACATGTAAGACCCCGAGAGGCCCTACACAAGCCACTCGACATACATCTAATAAACAGAATATACAATAAGAGAGTTTAAATAGGATGTCTCATATCATGAAATACAGTTTTAACAAAAATGTGGAATCATAACTATGTCTTGACAAGCCATACTATGCAACATAAGAGTGGTTGGGTAGTAACCCATGCATAACGTACAAAGTCCGAAAACTAAATACAAAAAAAATGTAGCATAAATAACATAGAGCTCAGAATATGAGAACTCACTAATCTTCACAAGAAAGCAAACTACTAGCCACGAGTGAGAGGAGAAATAGTGTCAGGCCCTACATTATGAAACAATGTAGGCACAAGTATGCATTGGTACACAAAATGTACCACGTATGGGGAAAATATGCATAAACGTAGATATGACATTATAATAGGCTTAAAATATGTAATGCATGACCAATTAGAATATTTAAAACCTTAGGAAAATCATGATCTAAAGAAAACATGAAACAAGGGCAATTCATTAGTACAAGGACATAACGTAAATCTTTAAGGGAAATCATAGTTCTCTTGTGGAATATTAGATTTAACCAACAATAGACCATGTGAGCTATAAGATGGAATTCGATGTAACTCCCACACTAAAAAGGAGATCTAATTACCAAGGTAGAACGATGTATCATATCATCAAGGCTATGAGGATCCACTAGAGCTAGGTTATTTAAGACAGTCCTACAAGGGCATGTAGTTTGGGACTAGAGAGTGCTACTAGAGACTACCCTATTTGAAGACTCCACCTTAAAGTCCTCTTTGTGCTAAGTTAAATCCCAATGGAATTAGATAAAGTCAATTATCAAAGTATAAGATTTGGAATGGAATGATTGCAATACCAATCCAAATAATAAAGTCGTATAAGAGTAGCTTCTTTCAAAACCATGATTTCATAACTTTATTCATATAAAGAATTACCTTCTTAAGCATAAAAAATCATGATTTCCTTTCAAATTGTGAGAAAAACTTTCACAAATCATAAATACTTAACTTTAAATCCTCCTAAAATCATAACTTCATCCTTTCATAAAATATGCACAAAATCTCATATCAATTCATGATTATTGCTCATAATTAATAGGTAAACTTCGAAGCATAAAACATGGGTCCGTATGAAATCAATTATAAATCATGTAATTAGGTTAAATAATGCAAAATAAGATAGAACAAAATCAATTGAATCATAATAAAAAGGATCCATGAAGATTTACATAAAACCCTAATTGAATTGGAGATTGGAGTTCTTTTGGGACCCAATGGATGAAAGGAATCTATTGGTGAATTCCCACGACCTTCATAATCAAAGCACAAAAAGCAATGGATATTAAGGCCTTTAATCCTTTGAAAACCTAGTTCTTCACCTGGAAGGTTAAGAGAGATTAGGGAATTTTAAATGAATCAAAGAAATTAGGCTTAGTTTGTAAGAGTAAAAAAGGTTATACGGAAGTTATAGGTCCAAAAAACTAGTTTAGGTTTCGGTGGGTAGAAAATGACCAAAACACCCTCAATTTAGAAACTACCGAAGTTACCTACGATTTCGACCTGTGGTCCATAGACCTTTCTACACCCCATACTAGTCAATCGTCGAATCACTTACTGGGGACTAAATCTTGGGCGATTCCTACGAGTCAGTCTTACGACTTGTCAGCAGTTCTATAGTCCGTAGACATTACCCGTAGTCCTCAACTTTGAGTCCAAAATTTTACCAAGTCTGAATCAACTCTACCGGCACTTCCTATGGCCTGTAATCCATCCTACAACCCATCCTGCTCAATCGTAGACCCAACTTTGAAAACCCAAATTTTCCTAAATCTCAACTTAGTTCTTACGAACGCTATCTATGACTCATAGATGCTCCTACGAACTGTAGATGGGTCTCATCGGTTTGAAGAAATAGCCAAACAAATGAAAGCTTTCCTTTCCAATTAGACTTTCCAACTTTTGTGTTACAGGAATACTAATGGTTGGCTTGAGTACCACAGCGATACATAATACTAATGGTTGGCTCGAATGCCACGCCTAGTATGTACTAATAATGGTTTTCTCAAATACCATGCCAGTACACTAACAGTTTGTGTGTGTGTTCCATGAGAGACTGAGTTTATTTATTATGTTATATTTGTGACATGTTAGTCTATGAGTGGCCGGGTTTGTGTTTAAATATTGGGATGGTTCTTGTATATACCATATTTACATGTTAAATACTTTGGATGATTTTTACGGATCCTTGTTACATAAAAAAAAGTGAGATGGTCTCAGTTATGAATTTGTGTGTGATCATGTGGGACATGCATCATTTGAAGGTTATGTTTGGGGTTGAGTGTTTTCCTATATAAGTATTAGAGTAGGTGCCCGCACGGTTTGGTGAGTTGGGTTGTTACACTAATAAAAATAAATTCTAGAAACTAGAACAATAGTAATCTCTAACTAAGTTACTGTTTAAATTTTAGAGAGAATTAGTTGTTAAGAACTCATTGAACCTGTCCATTATTCTCCCCTGATAGAATGAATCTCAAAGAGACTAATGCCACAAACAATGGGAAGAAAGTAAAGATGTATGATAAATGAGTAAATATTAGATAAATAGCCCTAAAACAACAAAGAAAAACACATAGTTGCATGTTAAACAGTATAAAATCAATCACTTAAATACTTAAGTGGTAGTCAATTACTATTGTTCACCTTAATCTCTTACCTAGTGGCGGCATATTTAACAGTTTATATGAACTAACTTTAGGTTTGTCATTAATTGATTAACTATTTTCCAGCTTTCCATGATGCAACCTATCTGATAAATGAACATTGATATAGAGTTATTTGTTTTTTATTTGAGTAAGTTTTAAATGAGGGAAACTCATTTTAAACATGTTCATGGTTCTCTTTGCTAGAAGTTGAATATCTTAAAAATTCTCTATCATGTATATACCTGTAAAATGAACAGATAAGTTGGCAAAACAATTAGTCAGTGTGTTGCCTTCCCTAAGAGTGTGTTTAAACTGAATTGGGTCATCCTCCCTTACTATGTTCACAAATTCAACCTCCTTCACAATACTCTAGAACACTTTCTATCTTCTTTTCAATATATTGAGCATAACAAGTTTGTCATAGGAATGTAACCTCTATCACTACAAAACTAAACCCTTTCTCTAATTGTTACTACTTCAGTAATAAGATTTTTGAAATCAATAATTCTCCTTCCTTTCACCCCTAAAATAATTATCTCACTATTTTTTACACAAATAGCAGTAGCACTAGGACCAGGGTTACCCTTGGATGCATTATCTGTGTTGCATACAAACCATCCAACAAAAGAGGGATTCCTCTCACAATCATGTCATTAACTTGACTTTCATTCTTCCGAAAATCGTAACATATGAGGCAATTTCATAGATAAATTTTACAATAAAGGGAAGTTTAAGAAGATAAAGTTATGATTGGAATAACTTATCTCATGAATTACCTTCTCATAAGGGAACTATCCACCATGAAAACTAGTGTTTCTTATCTTCCATATAAACCATAATATCATAAGAGGTACTATAACCATAATAGTCGTAACCTTTAGGCATATTCTTTTTCAAAAGGGACCTTGACATGAGAAAATATTGAAGTTGTAAAATTTCTTTTTTAGGGGGCCTCAGTTTCACTATTTAAGATTTCTTTTTGGTGGGAGTTATTGAATTTTAGATAATCTTAAATATAGGGGACATCGAATTATTTGAGATTATTTTTTATCTTCTTATGTTGAATATGTCAATTTCATTCACCCTAAATTAGAAAAAGATATATTTAATATGCATTAAATTCTAAGTGAATTTGGATGAGCGGGTGGGTGGGTGCCCCATGCCTCCTTAGAGTTCATCTATATAATAAATAAATCATGTTCAATGTTCTTCATCCAATAATAATTTTCTACCTACTCAAATATATTTTTTACTCAGCTATTTTCTTTATTTTTATATGTTATAAGTCTTCATAAGTCATCCCCTCCCCCTCTACTCTCACACAAACCATCATTAGCTTTTATTTAAAAACACATTTTTTACTTCTTGAAATTTTCTTGCTCCATGCTCCATTTTTTACAACTACTAAATATAATTTTATATAAATCTAATATGAGTGGTAATAATTGGGATATAAGCACGGTTATAAGAAGTTTCAAAATTAATAAATTTAAAAGTGTTGTAGCTCCTAGATCAGGCTTGATCTCTTAATTATCAAAATTATGATTGAAATTCTCTTGACATACTTTTACATTTGACATGACTAATTTGAATTTCTTTTTTGGATTGTTTCCTATGAATTTTCTAGTTTCTTATCGGAAAAAACCCAAATGATCAATCTTTCGTGATCATCAACACCACAAACCCCATTCATGTGATTGCTAATCAAGTTATCATGAATCAAACTGATAACCAACAAATTTTATGATTCGTTCAATCAACATTACTCTTATGTAAAATATACTCATAAAATAATAAACAAGACGAGGCAAAAAGTTTACATGTTTCTATACAATCACATATATAATTGTTATAGAAGATCAAGTCATTCTTGTGGTGCTACAACAATTGTTGGTACATACGCTATCTCAGCAGCTGGTGGTAAAAGGGGAAGAAAGGTTTGTTGGCTAAGATGAGCTTGCTAAAAGGATCGTAGCATTTGTTGATTATCATTTTCATTCATGATAGCCGGATCAACAATTACAGGAATGAGAGTTGGGGGATTGATGATCTCTAAAGATTGATAATTTAGGAAAGCAATCCAAATTAGTCATGTTAACATCTTTCAAGAGAATTTCAATAATCATTTTCATAATTCAGAGACTCTAAGCCTGATCTAGAAGCTACAACATTTTAGATTTATTAAATTTGAAGCTTCCCACAACTGTGTATATATCTCAATTTTTATCACCCATATCAGATAAAAATAAAATAACATCTAGTTAACTACAAAATAAATGAAGTACAAAGCAAGAAAATATTACAAAATAAAAGATATTCATACAAAAAAAGAAGTTAATTATGTTTTGTGTGAGAGGGGAGCGGGGGAAGAGGGATTACTTATAAAGAACATTAACATAAAAGAACAAAGAAAATAAAGGAACTCAAAAGGGGAACCTACCCACCATCACTCATCCACACTCACTTAGAATTTAATGTATATTAATTTTTTTCTGTTTTATGGTTTGATAAAATATGTTAAAAGGGGCGGTTGATACGAATGAAAATATTTTTCAATTTTTTTGTTACTCAAAACTTGTGATAAATTTTTTTTTTTAAGATTGAAAAAAAATGACTTCTCTACTAATAAAACAAATCTTCATAACTAACATTTATTATCTTTTTCCTACCCTTCAACACATCCGGCCATTGATCCCCACCACCCTACACCTTACCTTCTCCCTCTAGCACCCCCGTAGCTTCCATCTCCACCATCCCACACATTACCTTCCACCCTCTACACTCATAGATTTTTTCTAGAAAACATTTTCCTTCGTACCAAACACAACAAAAACTCAATTTTTTTTCTTCATGGATTATTCTCTTAATTATTTATATGTATCTATAATCATGATGATGATAATTAAAACTTGTATATATAAATTTTGTGTGACAGATGATCTAAGGTTGGACTCTCATACATCTTCATGGAAAATTCAGCTAAGCAAAAGGCAGCAACTATAAAAATATTAATTGATACTACAGTGAATGTAGGGAGAAAAGAGATCCTAAATGGATTTACAGCATGATCACGTGTCGTAATTTAGAAAAAAGATGTTGCTGCTACAAGATCAAATGCTACTACAAGCTTGACTCATGACTTTATTAATTCTCTGCAGCCTTGTGTTTTGGCTTCCTCCAAACCCTTACCAGTTATGAGTTTAACTCCCTTTGCTAAATGCATCAATCATGGTTTTGCCACCTACATTTCACTTGAAGATGTTCAAAATTTTGAGAACTACATTCGCCTTGTGATTAATTCTCCTAGATACAGAGTTATTCATAGGTATATATATTTACATGATCTCGATCTTTGTCTGTTCTGATAGTCATGAATATATAGACACTATAAAAAAAATGTGAATTACATGGGGATTTTCCTGGGGATTAGTATGAAAATTTGCAAGAAAATAATTTTTCTACGGATTTTCATACTAATCCCCAGGAAAATTCCCATGTAATTCACACTTTTCTTATAGTGACAGGTACATGGACTGTGAGTTGGATCCAACATCCTCCTGAAACTCCATCGTTATCTTCGATCATGTCTATCTCAGTTTTCTTTGTAGGAACAAGATCTAAAATCGGAACGTTGCCTTCGATCATGTCTATCTCAGTTTCCTCTGTAGTAACAAGATCTAAAATCGGAATGTTAACATTGGCATCGGAATGTTAGAAGATGCCAATGTTAACGTTCCGATTTTAGATCTTGTTCCTACAAAGAAAACTGAGATAGACATGATCAAAGATGCCAATGTTAACGTTCCAATTTTCGATCTTTTTCCTACAGAGGAAACTAAGATAGACATGACCGAAGATGACAATGGAGTTTCAGGAGGATGTTGGATCCAACTCACAGTCCACGTACCTGTATATATATCCATGACTATCAGAATAGACAGAGATCAAGATATATAGTATCAGAACAGACAGAGATCGATATATATAGTATCAGAATACACAGAGATCGCGATCATGTAAATATATATACCTATGAATAACTCGATATCTAAGAGAATGAATCACAACGCGAGTGTAGTTCTCAGAATTTTGAACATCTTCAAGTGAAATGTAGGTGGCAAAACCATGATTGACGCACTTAGGAAAGGGACTTAAAATCATAACTGGTAAGGGTTTGGAGGAAGCCAAAAGACGAGGCTGCAAAGAATTAATAAAGCCATGAGTCAAGCTTGTAGTAGCTTTGATCTTGTAGCAGCAGTAGCTTCTTTCTTGTTTACGACACGTGACCGTGCCTAAAGCCCATCTAGGATCTGTTTTCTCCCCACATTCACTGTAGTATCAATGAATCTTTTTATAGTTGTGGCCTTTTGCTCAGCTGAATTTTCCATGAAAATGTATGAGAGTCCAACCTTAGACCATCTTTCATACAAACTTCATATATACAAGTTTAATTATCATCATCATGATTATAGATACATATAAATAATTAAGCCAATAATCCATGAAGAAAAAAACATGAGTTTTTGTTGTGTTTGGTACGAAGGAAAATGTTTTCTAGAAAAACTCTATGAGTGTAGAGGGTGGAAGGTAAGGTGTGGGGTGATGGAGATGGAAGCTACAGGGGTGCTAAAGGGTGAAGGTAAGGTGTAGGGTGGTGGGGATCGATGGTCGGATGTGTTGTAGTGTAGGAAAAAGATAATAAACATAAGTTATGAAGATTTGTTTTATTAGCAGAGAAGTCATTTTTTCAATCTTAAAAAAAAAAAATATATCAAAAGTATTGAGTAATAAAAAAAAATGAAAAATATTTTCATTCGTATCAACCGCACCCTTGAAACCATGTTTAAGTTTGATAAAATAGTTCTCTCCCACCATTTTGGATCCATTTTTTTCCCATCAAATCATAATGAAACAAAATTCTTGACTCATATTTCCTCCGAACATAGCCCACACCCTAATATTTCTCTCTATTCATCTTCTCCTTTCCCGAAAAAGCATGTCTTCACTATTACGATTCGAAATCTCAAGTCATGATGACACCTACAACATTCCACCAGTGGGTAAGTCAACCATATCCCAGAATGTATAAACCTTGTTCTTATCCCTTAGGAATTTCTAAATTTCTATTCTCCCAAATCAATTGAGAAGCAAATTTTTCTGATATTTTGAAATCTATATAAATCCATCAAGTCTCCACTATTTTAAATGGGTGAAGGGACACCCAAAAGGCTAGAATTTCCTTTACTTGACTAGGTTTTGGACACTTTGTCCTCAACCTAATAGTTGTGAAAATTATTAAATTCTAAGCATTTTTCTTTTCTTTGTTATTTCTGAGTTGAAGCTCAAAGGCGGAATTGTTTATGCTTTTCTGAATAATCTGTGTGTTCAAAGTAATTATTTTTATTTAAGTAGACAAGCTTAAACCAAGTTTTCGGCTCCTAAGATCATGTAATAATTTAGTATTCTACTTTGTCTTTTCATCATAAACATTGTTTTGAGACTTGAAATATGTTAAGATTTATGGTTAGTTTTTGTGTTTAATAGAGGAGAATAAGAACTGATTGAAGAAGAAAAGGGAAAAGTGATTTCTATTGATAAATGAGACTGAATAAATACATCGCAGCTTAACTAAGATGATGTAAAGTAATGCTAAAAAATATGCTAAAATTAAGTTATTGTTTGCTGAAATTGAGGAACTAATACTGAAAGTAACTAACCGAGTTTTAAACAAACTAGGAAACATAATTTAGGTCATGTAATTCTAGAAGACAAATGTAACAATCCTCATGGCTCAAGAACTACATAGTCCAAGTGTAACACCTCGAACTTCCATCAATTTTAGTTTTGGGTCAAATTCAAACAATCATATCTTTTAGAACATAAAGAGTTAGGTGAACCATGACCTATAGAACTGAAGGTCTTTGAGTCCTCTTTCCAATGCCACCAAGTTTACTAAATTTTGAGCTCCGAATAATAAGTTATGACTGTTTGAGTGAAGCCTCTCTAGTTAAGACATTTCATTCGTTTGAGAAAGGGGTATTTTGGTCTTTTCCTTACCCCCACTAGGCTTGACCCCATTTTCTGACCCAATTTAGGGGTCTAATGAGACTCTAAGTTATTTTTTCACATTCCTAAACACTTAGAATTTTAGGGCGAAGTTTTAAGAATAGGAAAAGATGGGTTTGAACCGTTCATTCAATGGTTGAGAAATTTCACCAAAACCAATCATTCTTACCAGGGTATGTGATGTTTCTCATAGTATTTGTCATACCCCGAGCCTACACCCTGGACATACCCAGCCCTTGAGAACCATCGCTGGTCCATTAGCCAACCCTAACCAACCCTTGGTCTGGCTCACTACTCAGTGGAAGACTTACTCAACAAAAGAAGAGCTTCAATTGCAAAGATTTAACTCATAAGGTAGCAACAACAGCTTAACCCAAACTATGTCTTGAAATACTCAAAGTCTCAAAACATCACAAAGGAAATGGTGTACTGTCTATGAAACCTCTAAATACTATGATAGATGTCGGGACAAGACCCACAACATCTTAACCAAACTGAAATATAAGTGTGGAACCTATCAGAAAGCAAGGAAGCCCACCAAAGCTAACTGGAATACAAAGGTATCAACGAAGCGCCTGTTGATAACCCTGAACGCCTGTATCTTCATCATAAAAAGATGCATGTCGAATGACGTCAGTGCATTGAATGTATGATCATGTAAGGGGGAAACTGAAAGTAATAGTTAACTGAACTGATTACGTGGGAAGACAATACTCACCTCAAACTCAACTCCAATATGAAAGAAATAGTAGGAAATGAAATATTTAAAGCTTTTAAAACAATAAATATCAACTCAAATGTATAAAAATACAATAACATACTCTTTACTCTTATTTGGGTGATTCTCTAAGCGACAACCATCGCTATCAGCTATGTTATGATACAAGGTCTTTCCCACGCTACTAGAATTGTCCTATACTTTGCTAGGGTATAGAATACCTCAACCAAGTGGATCCATCCACTAAGCTATTCTTAAAAGCAATAAGGAATCATCTAAAAAGTATGATCCTTTACCCATGTTGGCATACATGGTTTATGAGGATTTTGAGTTGTCTGAACTCATCCCTATATCGGTGCTTAATACTACTCCCAATAATATATAACGCATGCTCAAATGTTTAAAACATAACTCTTTCTCAATTTGAGGTAATTATTCAAAAGACTCTCTTAAAAGAGGTAATACTCTGAAACTTCTTTGAACTCGTAGCTCATTTAGAAATCGATGTTTCTCTCTTTTAAATGTAAAAGTATTACATTTTGGGAATACTTAGTTCCCTTATATGCATTTTGAATCATGAAAGAAAACTCTTCTCATTCTTATACTCATTTACTCAAGATTTAGCTCAAAACTATAATTAATTCAAAGAATTCTCAAAGTGACTCAAACGGACCTCTTGACTTTTCTCTTAACTTTACTTTAATTCGAAATGTGAACTAAGACATGTGATTATGACATGTAAGATCTCTCAAGAATTACAGAAGACTTTAAGAGTTCATATTAAGAAGAGAACGTACACATGATTTGAATAAACACATACGGAAAAAAGGACGGAAGAGGTAAGGACCTGGCGACCCTGGCACACTGAGTGGGGTAGGGCGACATCCCCCAAATTACCGAGCAGTATTTGGAGTGCATTGTTGGTGCAGCCCGCCAGAACCCAAACTATTGGCCAGTAGTTTGCGCACTATGGCAGGCGTGACGCTCCACCCCTCTGCCCAGAAACCCAACAAATTTTCTTGTCAAATTTCAGGTCCTAACTCATCTAGAATCGTATGATTTCCTCCAAACTCTCTTTGATTCATAAAACCAAGACAAATTCAATGAAATACCACACAAAATCTATCAAGAAGCATAACTTATTCGTAAAATCCTCACCTCAAAACTCAAAACCTCCACTGTTAAAGAATGGGGCTAAAACTCAAGAACTTCTCAAGCATCTCAATATAAACAATCTCATGGATGAATTGATGAATGAAATTACATGATTGGCGTGAGGGTGAAAAAACTCAACACTATGAGAAGCCTACATACCTCAAAAGAACCCTTTTTATTGGATAAATTCCTCAACCTTTGATTGAACGCTTGAAAACCCTCTTTTCATCTCCTTGAAACTTAGCCCTAAAATTCTAAGCGTTAACTTAGCATCTGATTAGACCCTTAAATTGGGTGAGGAAAAATGTGGTCAAGTCGTATGGGGTAAGGAAAAGACCAAAGTACCCCTTTCCCACATGGATGAAAAGCCTTAATTAGATAGGCTTCACTCAAATAATCATAACTTTTTACTCGCACCTTCAAATTTTGCAAACTAGGTGGCATTGGAAAGAGGACTCAAAGACCTTTGTTTGAAGACTCACATTTCCATCAGTTTTAGTTTTGGACCAACTTCAAATGACTTTATTTTTTAGCACATAAAGAGTTAGGTGGCCCATCACATATCAAATGGAAGGTCTTTGAGTCTTCTTTCCAACACCACCAAGTTTGATAAATTTCGAGCTCCAAGTTAAATGTTATGGCTGTTTAAGTGAAGCCTCTCTAGTTAAGGCATTTCATCCATTTGAGAAAGGGAAATTTTGGTATTTTCCTTACCCCACTAGTCTTGAACACATTTTTCTCACCCAATTTAGGGGTCTAATTAGACGCTAAGTTATTTTTCACATTCCTAAATACTTACATTTTTAGGGAGAAGTTTCAAGAAGAGGAAAATAGGGTTTTCAAGTGTTCATTCAAGGGTTGAGGAATTTCGCCAAGACCAATCATTTTTTTCTGGAATGTGAGGTTTTCCATAGTAATGGACTTGTTCATCCTCACGCCAAACATGTAATTATTCCATTAATTCATCCATGGCATCATTTATGTAAAGATTCTTGAGTAGTTCTTGAGTTTTAGCCTCATTCTATAACATTAGAGGTTTTGAGTTCTTGAGGTGAGGGTCTTGCGAATAAGTGGTGTGTCTTGATAAAATTTGGGTGGTACAATGAATTTGTGTTGGGTTTATGAATCAAAGTGAATTTGGAAGAAAACAATTGATTCTAGATGAGTTAGGACTCAAAATTGACCTAGAAAATTTGTTAACAATCTGGTTTTGGGGTGGGGCAGTGCCCCCCTAAAGCGCCAGGAACTTGGCGCGTCAGCTTTGGGGTTTGCGCTATGTGACAACAGTGTTCCCCAAAGCAGCCCCAAGACAGTTGAGGCAGGCGCGACGTGCCACTACTAGGCCAGGGTCGCTTGACCCTTTTCTTCTCCATTCTTCGTCCCGTATGTGTTCTTTCAAATCATGTCTTCGCTCTCTTCTTGATATTAACTCTTAATGTATTTATTAATCCTTGTGAGATCCTGTATATCCTGATCACATCTCTTGATTTAATTTACAGTTCAAAATTTAAGTAAAGTTAAGAGGAAAGTTTAAGAGGTTCTTTTGAGTCAAATTTGAGAACTCTTTTGCAATTAACTATAGTTTTGAACTAAATCTTTAGTAAATGAGTATGAGAATGAGAGGAGTTATATTTAATATTTCAAAATGAGTATAAGGGAACTAAGTATTCCCAAGTGTAACACTTTTACCTTTAAAAGAGAGAAACATCAATTTCTAAATGAGTTTATGAGTTTAGAGAAGTTTCAGAGTATTACCTCATTTAAGAGGATCTTTTGAGTAACTACCTCCAATTGAGAAAGAGTTATGTTTTATACATTTCAGCACGAGTTATATATTATTGGGAGTAGTACTGAGCACTGGTATGGGGATGAGTTAAGACAACTCACACTCCTCATAAACCATTTCACCAACATGGGTAAGGGATCGTACTTTTTAGACAACTCCTTATTGCTTTTAAGCATAGCTTAGTGGATCTACTTAGTTGAGGTATTCTAAACTGTGGCAAGGTATAGGACAGTTCTGGCAGCGTGGGTGAGACGTTGTATCATCACATAGCTCATAGTGATAGTTGTCGATAAGCGAATCTCCCAAATAAGAGTAAAGAGTATGTTATTGTATTTTTATACATTTGAGTTTATATCTTCTCTTTTAAAAGCTTTAAATATTGCAATTATTATTATTTCTTTCATATTGTAGTTGAGTTTAAGGTGAGTATTGTCTTTTCATGATATTAGTTCAGTTATATAATAAAACATAATTCAATCAGTAAAACCGAATTTGAAAGGAATCCGTGAGATTGAAGTTAAACCCTAACTTTTGGGATTTCTAGCTTTGAAATTGGGGTTTTTGAAGGGGCTCCATGGATGAATTATATACATGGATGAAGATATACCATACCTTAGCTATGAAATCCAATGAATTTTAGAAGAAAACCTTGCTCCCTCAACCCTAGCTCCAACTTCCCTCTTCTTCTTCCTTGAAGTTCTAGAGAGAGAATATTTAAGGAAAAGTTGGTTTTGATTTGGGATTTTGGAATAATGAGAAAGATGACTAAATTTGGGGGTCTAAAATCATTATATAGTTAGTCTAATTTAGTGTAAAACAACTTCACTTAATATTAAGTAATACCGGAAAACCCCAAAATTCCCCTACACTTAACTCCCAAAATGCAGTTTCAGGCCTCACCCACGACCCCTCACAGACGGACCGTGGTTAGACCCATGGCCAATGCTGGTGAAGCGTGGGTCGGGGTTCAAAGAGCCTGATTTGGAGTTTGGACCTACGTCCCTCACCAACGAGGCGTGGCCTGGCCCATGAGGTGTGGCCTGTCCCACGAGACGTGGGTCCCCTCCGTGGGTGAATGCCCATGCAGCTTCTAGGGAAATTTTGAAGGGTCCTCCTCAAGGACCCATGGTTGGTCCTTGGGGAGTCATACCTTGACGTTCTAACCCAAAAACTTATATTTTGAGCACAGGGGGTTATTTCCGACTCTAACCCTCATGTCAAGCTCTAGTTTAGCTTACTAGTTTCTGGAGTGTTACACCCTTGGTCTGGCTCATTACTCAGCGGAAAACTTAATCATCAATAAAGAAAATCAATGTAAACTCAAATCATAAGGATATCATAAAGGATAATAGTTTGAATCAGAAATACTCAATTGAACACAAGTGTTCAACTCAAAGCCTTTAAAACATCAACAAGGGAAATGAAAGAAAGACTCTTCAACAACTACTGTCTATGAAGCCTCTAACATACTATGATGGAAGTAAGGACAAGACCCACGACATCCTAACAAAACTGAAATACAAATGTGAATCCCTTCAGAAGAAAGGAGACTCACCAAAGAAAATCTAGAACTACAAGTGGTACCAATGGAGCATCTATTGATGACCTTGAATACATGTATTTGCATCATTAAACGATGTAGGACAAATGGCGTCATTACATTGAATGCACGAGCATGCAAGGGGAACTCTAAAGTATAGACATAAGCTTGAACTAGTAAAAAGGAAGGACATACTCACCTCATCTCAACTCAACTCAAGAATACTCAACTCAATTCAATATAAAAGCAACAATAAAGATGCATTATAAAGAAAGCTTTTAAAATAGTAGATAATAACTCAATGAATATAAAAATACAATAGTAAACTCTTTACTCTTATTTGGCAGATTCTCTAACCGACAATCATCACTATGAGCTATGTGATGCTACAACATCTCACCCACGCTGCCAGAACTGCCATATACCTTGCTGGAGGTTAAGAAATCCTCAACAAAGTGGATCCACTAAGTTATGCTTAAAAGCAATAAGGAATCATCGAAAAAGTATGATCGTTTACCTATGTTGGCATACATGGTTTATGACGATTTTGAGTTATCCGAACTCATGTCCATATCGGTGCTCAATACTCTTCCCGATAATATATATATATGTTTTAAAGAAAACATAATTCATCCTCAATTTGAGATAATTACTCATAAGCTCTTTTAAAAGAGAATAATGCTCAAAAACTCCTTATGAACTTATTTAGAAATTAAGGTTTCTTCTCGTTTAAATGTAAGAGTGTTAAATAGTTGGGAATACTTAGTCCCCTCATCTTCATTTTGAAAAAATGAACTCAACTCTCCTCATCCTCATACCTATTTACTCAAGCCTTAAAACAAGTTACATATAATTGTAAAAGACTTCTCAAAATGACTCAAAAGACTTTCTCAAACTTTACTCTTAATCCTTACTTTAATTTGAAAAGTGAAATTAAGAGACATTTTTAGGATATATGAAGGATCTCTTGATGTTTTACAAAGGTTTAGATGGTTGGTATCGATAAGGGAATGAAAGCTCAGCACAAAGAAACAAGTACAAAATGAGAACGGGAAAACAAAGTGGTCTGACGCTCCAGGCGAAGGGGTGGTTGATGAGCCCACAATTTTGACTTATTTAGGGCTTTATTTTGATAGATTTAGTGTCCTCAAATGCATATTTTGTCTCAATAACTAATGTAAATCCTTAAGTTTTAGGTATTTGGAGTTTGAGTCAAAGCATGGACACTACTTGGCAAAAAGGAACAAGGCGGCTGAAAAGACAAAGAAAAGAAGGCCTGAGGATCGCCTAAAGCATTAGGTGAGTCGCTGAATGGCCTTAATCTCGCCTAATGTTCCAGTATGCTGAGCCCTGAAGGAAAAGATCAAGTTGGTGATGAAAAGAAGCAGTCGGCGCATCACCGAACAGTTCCGCAAAGCAGTACTATATCGCCCAATGATCCAGAACACGAAGATGCTGAAGGCAAAAGCTGAAAGGCGATGAAGCAGACCAAAGGGCGTATCGCCTAATGCATCAGTAATCCCGACTAACTGCGTCAAGTGGTCCTTCACATAACAAATCATCGAAAACTATAAATAATCATTTAATTATGTACCTATCTATCCAGAAATTTAGAAAGTTGTAGAGAATTTTGAGACTTAGAATATTTCATTTTGAGTTCTTAGAGTTTTTGGGAGACATTGCTCTTGAGCTTGAAGGTTTTGAAGGTTTCCATCTCCGAGAGATTGGAAGTAGGTATCAAAGAATCTTCATCCTAAACGTGTTTAAAGACATTTTTTATCGTACCCATTTGATGGAAACACTTGTATCGATTTCTATCTCTTTTTCATGTCTAGCTAAAACCCCAATTCTTGGGGTGTGATTATGTGAATATGGGTTAAATTTGTTGTTGGGTATTGCTCATTGATAGTCTATTTGCTGTTTAAATGTGACTTTGTTTAGTAGTTGTGTTTGAACTTAATGAAATTGTAGTTGCAAATATGATTTCATCTTCATGTTTTTGGCTTGCTCGAGAGAGAGGTTTTAAAACCAAGACTACTAAATCGATAGCCGGTGGTTATTGGGTCATCATGGGTTCAGCTCGAGAGAGAGTGAATCCTAGGCCTTTTCCCACATATTCAGCTCGAGAGAGTGAATGGGCTAAGGCAAAAGTTGTGCTTAAATATTGCAACTCAGTGTTCGAGAGAAACTGAGTTGATTTGGGGTAAGTTGCTCGAGAGAGAATTTACCCACACTAAAGTCTAGCCTAGATACAAATGTTCAGCGATTTACTATCAATAGCATTTACCTGATTGTTTATTTTATCCCATATTCCTATCATATCCCAAGAATCCCGTCTCCATAATTTGCATCTTTTTATTTTCACTGTTTTTGTTCACTAGTTGAACACAAAACCCCCCACTGATAATTGACATTCGTGTCACTTTTAAATTTAGTATGTTTTTATTCGTAAATATTTATAGCTATAATTGATTAGAACTAAATTTTACTTTTTTATTTGATTCTTGACTACTAACCGCTCCCTTGGGACTAGACCCCAACCCATTCGGTTGGGTTATATTACTGCACGCAATCATTGACACTTGATTTGGAAGTTGTTTCTTTGATTACGTCAAACAATCAAAATGGCACCGCTGCCGAGGAGTGGTGTTAGTTGAGAATTTTTAGTTAAGTAATATTTTGCTCTTGTTAGTTATAGTTTACTTACTTAATTTTTAGTTGTGTTTTGCTTGTTTGTGTATTGCAACAGGGGCAATGAGTGTGAATGGTAATTCTGGGTATCAAACAGATCACCCCCTTTTGAAATTATTGAATCTTAGGGACAACCTCCTAACGTTCAAACAAGTGGGGGGTGAAACTATCCATGAGATGTGGCCCAGGTTTAAGGCATTACTACAGCAGTGCCCAACTCATGGGATGCCTGATAAATTGCTTCTAGAATGCTTCTATAGAGGCATTGGTCCCGAAAATAGATGCATTGTTGATCAATCTTTACCCTATGAAGTGGTTGCCCAACGCCTTGATGGTATGGTTAAAGCCATCAAGGAAGCAGAAAAGGACCGAGAATGGGCTGCATTGTTGATTCCGCTGGATGATCTGTCCAAGAAGGTAATGAAGTTACAAGTAAGGTCTAAAAGAAGAGCAAGTACCTTCACCCTCGCAAGTGTAAAAAGATGAAGCAGCATGAGGGTGGACAAAATGGTGAGGTCCTCTCACTCATTCTACACAAAATTGAGGAACAAGATAGAGTGTTGAATGAGATAAAAGAGAATGCCGAAATGCTAAATCAGATGACGACCTCCCATTCCATGATCATTCAGCTACAAGATGCACAAATAGGCCAAGTGTTGTCATGTCTTTACTCATAGCATAAAGAGGGGTTGCCACCGAGTGGCTCGGCAAGCACGAATAATATCGCTGAATGGGCGAGAACTGCACAGTTTTGCAAGCCAAATGTTTAAAATTTTCAAACTCATTCACTTACCCTTACTTTTTATCTTCCCAAACTCACACCTGCACGCTAGTTCCTATATTTTCGTATTTCTAGGGTATTCTTAGTGTTGATTTGTGCTCGGAGTTAGATTACTTTGCCACCTAATAGCTCAATTTCATATTATTCGGCATAAAAGTTTTGTAGACATGGCCAAACCTAAGGTTGCATGTGGAAACAGGCCACCCTAAACAAAGGGAAAGAGGATCATCACCAATGTAGAGGCAGCTGCATCCAAAGGCAAAGCTACCAAGCCTCCCACATCTGGTGGGAAGGAGGATAAAGGAAAGGGCAAGGAAGCTCGAAGAGTCTATGCATCTTCTTGTCGGAAGCCCATTTCAACTATTCCACGAAACCCTAATGTTCCTTAATGGGTCCGGGGATTCTATGCAGCTGTGCAAGCCTTTTGGGCGGATTCGCAGGTGGCCACTCCTAGTGGGCCTGGCACTGTTGATGCTTTTGAGATAGTTCCGGGTACTGATTCCCAGACAGAGGGAGCGACTACATAGACAGGATCCCATCTTTACCTCCCTCTCTGTCTTACTTTATTTTATTTTCGGATATTTTCATTTGCATTTGAGGACAAATGACTTTTGCTTGGTGGTGGGGTGAGGCCCACCTTTGTGCGTATTAGTTTTGTTTATATATTTGGGCTTTGTGCTAAATTTGTGTTATACTACTTTTTATGGAAGGTTTGAGCTTGTGGCTCCTTGTTTTTAATTGTAAATGATTTTTAACCCTTCCGAAAAAAATTTGCCACCTCTTGTATGTGTTGAATATGGCTATTCTCTTGCAAATTTGAGTATCGGTTTTGATCAATACCGATGACTTGAATAGTGCTCATAATCAAACATAAATGAATGCGCGGCTACAACGAGGCCAATTGTAGTTACATAGACAATATGTGAACTCTTTGCATCTTGTTGTGACTAGCCAATTATCGAATTGAGTCTCTTGTGATGAACATTGCACACTAGCGAAAGTGTGGAGTCTTGTTTGACTTTGGTGTCGATGCCTTGTATGATTAGCTTACTATGAATCATGCATGATAACACCTAGAATTTACCCCGTTGGTCTAGTCGACTATCTAAGGCTATCTCTTGATATGATCTTAGGCAATTTTGAAGAGTGTGAAACAATTTGACATATACCTCTTTGGTGGCCTACCTTGTGAACGTGTGTGAATCTCTTTTGAACACCCCTTGAGCTTTATCCTTCTTTGAAAGAAACTTGATGAAAACATGACCTTTCTTAATCCACTACCTATAATCCTCTTGATTTGTGGTTGATTGAATAGCCAACTTAGGCCAAAAGCCTAAGTTGGGGGTGTGGTGAAGAGAGAAGGCAAGTCAAGAAGTGCAAGAAAATTCCCTTCTATCCATGTGTTAAGAAAAATGGAACCCCTCCATACAAAAAATAAGAGAGATGAAAAAGAAGAAAAGAATGAAAAAGAAAAAGTTGTAAAATAAAGTTATGAAAATACAAAAAAAAATGGAGTCTCCAACAAACCATGGAAAGTGAATAATGGGATGACTTGTGAGCACAAATGAATTTGATGAGGAAAAGGGAAGGAAGTGTTATGAGCACCACATTTCATGAAGATTAAAGTCACTGAGCCTAAATGACCATACCTTTGCACTCAGCCCCATTACAAGTCTTGAAAAGACCTTTTTGATCTTGAGTGAGCTGAAACAATTGTCAATTGGAAAATACGGGCAAACCTATGGGTGAAAGCATGCATAGTGTTCTTCTTTGTGAGTGTGAGCATTGCATTTGGTTTCGGAACTTTAAATGATTAAACCATTTGTGTGAAAATGGAATCATTCTTTTGTGTGAGGGCATTTGATTTCCTTTGTTGAGCTTGAACTTGCATTTGAAGCAAGTATAGTGAGCTTGAGATTCTTTGATAATGGTATGTCACAACTTGAGTCTTTGAGTACACAATTGATCCTTGCATGAGTAAGTTGAGTCTTGTATGTGCATTCATGATTGAGTCTTGTGTAGCACCGTTTGAGACATCCCTTTTGAAATACTGAACTTGAGTTTTACTTGAGGACATGCAAAAGTTTAAGTTGGGGATGTTGATGAGTCCACAATTTGGACTCATTTAGGGCTTTATTTTGATAGATTTAGTGTCCTCGAATACATATTTTGTCTCAATAACTGATGTAAATCCTTAAGTTTCAAGTATTTGGAGTTTGAAGCAAAGCATGGACACTACTTGGCAAAAAGGAACAAGGCGGCTGAAAAGACGAAGAAAAAAAGGCATGAGGATCGCCTAAAGCATTAGGCGAGTCGCCGAATGGCCTTAATCTCGTCTAATGTTCCAGTGTGTTGAGCCCTGAAGGAAAAGATCAAGTCGGAGATGAAAAGGAACAGTCAGCGCGTCGCTGAACAGTTCCACCAAGCAGTACTATAGCGCCTAATGATCCAGAATGCGAAGATGTTAAGGCAAAAGCTGAAAGGTGATGAAGCAGACCAAAGGGAAGATCACCGAATGCATCGATGATCCCGACTAACTATGCTGAGTGGTCCTTCGCAGCACAAAAATCTTCAAAAACTATAAATACCCATTTAATTATGTAGCTATCTATCCAGAAATATAGAAAGTTGTAGAGAATTTTGAGACTTAGAATATTTCATTTTGAGTTCTTAGAGTTTTTGGGAGACATTTCTCTTGAGCTTGAAGGTTTTCATCTCCAAGAGATTGGAAGTAGCTATCAAAGAATCTTCATCATAGACCTGTTTAAAGACATATTCGATCGTACCCTTTTGATGGAAACACTTTTTGGTATCGATTTCTATCTCTTTTTCATGTCTAGCTAAAACCCCAATTCTTGGGGTGTGATTATGTGAATATGGGTTAAATTTATTGTTGGGTATTGCTCATTGATAGTCTATTTGTTGTTTAAATGTGATTTCGTTTAGTAGTTGTGTTTGAACTTCATGAAATTGTAGTTGCAAATACGATTTCATCTTCGTGTTTTTGCCTTGCTCAAGAGAGAGGTTTTAAAACCAAGACTACTAAATTGATAGCCGGTGGTTATTGGGTCGTCGTGGGTTCAGCTCGAGAGAGTGAATCCTAGGCCTTTTCCCACACACTCAGCTCGAGATTTTGAATGGTCTAAGGCGAAGGTTGTGCTTAAATGCTGCAACTCAGGGTTCGAGAGAAACTGAGTTGATTCGGGGTAAGTTGCTCGAGAGAGAATTTAACCCCACTAAAGTCTAGCCTAGTTACAAATGTTCAGCGATTTACTATCAATAGCATTTACCCGATTGTTTATTTTATCCATTATTCTTATCACATCCCAAGAATCCCGTCTCCCTAATTCGCATCTTTTTATTTTCACTGTTTTTGTCCACTTGGGTCATTTTTGGCACACTATTCTCAAGATTATATAGGGCGCACCACCCCAAGCAATTTCTAGAACATTCGTACGAATTTTTCTTCCCTATTTTTGGTCCTAATTCACTTAGAATCAATTGATTTCTTCCAAACTCCCTTAGATTCATTAACCCAACACAAGTAAACGAAAATCTAATCAAAATGCCTCAAGAACAACCCTCAAACGCAAGACCCTCACATCAAGAACTCAACAAAAACTCCATATTCAAGAATGAAGAAATAAAACCTCATGAACAAAACAGGATTCTCAATATAATCAATCTCATGATGAAACTCATTATTGGTGTGAAGGTGAAAAACCCATCACTGTAAAAACTTGCATACCTCAACAGAACCACTTTCTCGGCGATTTCCCCAAATTCTTAAAGAACTTCTTTTTTTCTCCTCTAGAACTTTTTCCTAGTTTCTTGAACGCTTTAGACTTGAGTGAAAATTTATTTTAATCAACTATGACCCCTAATTGAGTAAACAAAACGTACCCCTCCTTAATTCGGATGAATTTCTTTAACTAGATAGGCTAAACTCAAACGGGCATATCTCCCTTATCCAAACTCAAAATTTTGCAAACTTGGTGGAATTGGAAAGAGGACTCAACCACCTTAGATTTGATATCTCATGGGCCACCTAACTCATCTTCTACTGAAAGTTATGGTCGTTTGAAGCTGACCCAAAACTCACAAGAGTAAATTGGCTATTTCCAATTTAGTTCCTACTAAAATTAGCTTTTTCTAAGACCGAGGTGTTACAATAACTCCCTCTTGGGAACTTTCATCCTCGAATGAGATCACTCTAAATAGAACTGAGGGAAGAGACATTTAACACCTAACATGCATTTTAACACAACATAGCATATCAATTTAAAGAGTGTTTTACAAAAATATCATTACCTTAGTCTGGAATTTCTCCGAAAGTAAAGAGATGTGGGTATATCTTCTTTATATCCTCCTTAGCCTCCCAAGTAGCTTCCTCAACAAACTGATTCCTCCATAAGACCTTGACTGATGCAACCTCTTTGGTTCTCAACTTGCGAACCTGAAGATCAAGTATCTCAACGGGTATATCCTCAAAAGATAGGTTGTCCTTAATACCAATATTTTCAATAGGTATGCTAAGTGAAGGATCGCCCATATACTTCTTCAACATAGAAATGTGAAATACCGGATGGACTGTTTCTAACTCTAACGGTAGCTCCAATTGATAAGCTACATTGTCAATTATCCTGGATATCCTATAAGGACCAATGTATCGGGGGCTGAGCTTCCCCTTCTTACCAAATCTCATAACACCCTTCATGGGTGAAACCTTCAAGTAAGCCCAATCATCCACCTCAAACTCCAAGTTTTTTCTCCTAACATATGTATAGGATTTCTGACGACTTTGGGTTGTTTCCAACCTTTCTTGAATGATATTCACTTTATCCATAGCTTTATGAACCAAGTCTGGTCCGATCAACCCAGCTTCACCAACCTCAAACTATCCAATATGAGATCTACATATTCGCTCATAAAGAGCCACCTGGATGCTAAAGTGATAGATATTATTGTAAGCAAACTCTAAGAGAGGTAAGTGATCATCCCAATTAACTTTGAAATCGATCACACAAGCTCTCAACGTCTGAATCGTACACTCTTATTGACCATCAGTGTGAGGGTGGAAAGCAGTACTCAAATTTACCTTCGAACCCAAACCTTTCTAGAAAGACTTCTAGAATTGTGCAGTGAATTGTGCACCTCTATCTAAAATGATCGATATTGGAACTCCATAAAGTCTTACTATCTCTTGAATATATAACCTGGCATAATCTTCTACCGGCAAGAAATTGATTGATTTAGGCATCTGATCTACAATCACCCAAACCAAATCATATTGCCCGCGAGACCGCGGAAAACCAATAATGAAATCCATATTGATCATATCCCACTTCCATTATGAAAGATCTATATTCTAAGCCATACCACCGGGCCTTTGGTGCTCTACTTTGACTTGTTGGCAATTCAGGCACTTAGCAATGAACTCTGCAATAAACATATTCATACTACTACACCAATAGACTTCTCTCAAGACACGGTACATCTTTGTGGGACAAGGATGGATAGAGTATCTAGAGCTATGAGCTTCCTCTGTGATCCTCTTCTGGAGTTCATCCACCTTTGGTACACACAATCTACCATGATACCTAAACACACCATCTCCCCCCCTCCGTTCAAAAGCCAACACTTTCTACTTATGAATATTTTCCTTCAATTCAAGCAATATAGGGTCTTGGTCTTGTTTCTCTTTCACTTCGAACACTAGTGATGATTTAGTCGCATTCATCACCACCACTCCACCTTCATTGGAATCCAACAATCAGACTCTCAATCGTGCAAGTTTGTGCACATCTTTGGCTAATTCTTTCTTGCCTTCCTCAACATGGGAAGTACTACCCATAGATAACCTACTCAAAGCATCAGTAACAACATTAGCCTTACCTGGGTGATAGAGAATACTTATGTCATAATCCTTGAGTAACTCTAACCACCTCCTCTGTCTAAGATTAAGCTCTTTCTAACTGAAACATATTGAAGACTCTTGTGATTTGTGAACACTTATACATGAACACCATAGAGATAGTGACGCCATATTTTCAAAGCAAACACTATAGCGGCACACTCGAGATCATGAGTTGGGTAGTTCTTCTCGTGAAACTTAAGTTGTCTGGAGGCATAGGCGATAACCTTACCATTCTGCATTAATACACACCCAAGTCCAACTCTGGACGTATCACAATACACAACAAATCATTGTGTACCTTTTGGTAGGGTCAACACTAAGGCAGTAGTTAACCGGGTTTTCAATTCCTGAAAGATTTTCTCACAAGCTTCAGACCATTGAAACTTAAATATTTCTGAGTTAACTTGATCAACGGGGATGAAATTAAAGAAAACCCCTCGACAAGCCTTCTATAGTAACCAGCCAATCCCAAGACACTTTTAATATCAGTCGGAGATGTGGGTCTGGGCCAGTTATGTACAGCTTCAATCTTTTGAGTGTCAACTCGAATCCTTTCACCAGCCACAATGTGGCCTAAGAACACCACTGACCTAAGCCAAAACTCACACATGGAAAATTTGGCATACAACTCTCTATCTCTAAGGGTTTGGAGAACTACACTGAGATGACAAGCATGATCCTCCTCATTCCTTGAATAGATCAGAATGTCATCAATGAATACAATAACAAACATGCCAAGATACAGTTTGAATACTTGGTTCATAAGATCCATGAAAGCTGCAGGAGCATTAGTCAAGCTAAAAGGCACAACAAGAAACTCATAGTGACCATAACGGGTCCTGAATGTTGTCTTTGGGATGTCATTTTCTCTAATATGTCACTTTCTCTTACTCTCAACTGGTGATACCCAGATCTAAGTTATGTATTATAAAAGCAAGTGGTGCCCTGAAATTGATCAAATAGATCATCAATTCTCAAAAGGGGATACTTATTCTTTATAGTAACCTTGTTCAATTAGTGGTAGTCAATACAAATCCTAAGAGAACCACTTTTCTTCCTCACAAATAAGACCAGAGCTCCCCAAGGTGATACACTTGGTCAAATGAAACCTTTATCAAGAAGGTCTTTTAACTTAGCGGGAGCTATTCAACATGGCGAAATAGAAATAGGTCGAGTATCAGGAAGAATATCAATACCAAATTCTATTTCTCTCTCAGGAGGGACTCCAAGAAGATCTTCTGGAAATACCTCTGGGAACTCACCACAACTGGAACTGATTTAATAGGTGGTGTCTTAACACTAGAGTCATTAACTCGAACTAAGTGATAGATGCACCCCTTTGAGACTAACTTTCTAGCCTCAAGGTATGAAATGAATCGACAATTAGGCACTGTTGAACTACTCATCCACTCTATAACTAGCTCATTAGGAAACTGGAACTTGACTACTCGAGTTCTACAATCAACTGAAGCATAACAAGCATGAAGTCAGTCTATACCTCGAATAACATCAAAGATCACCATGTCTAACTTGACTAAGTCATCCATGGTGTCCTTGTGATTGAAAGAGATGACACAATCATGATAAACTCTCTCAGCTAGAATAGACTCACTAACAGGTGTGCAAACATTGAAGGGCTCAAGAAGTCTTTCGGGAAGGATATCAAATCTCATAGAAATATACGGAGTCACAAAAGATAGACTCGCACCTGGATCAAATAATGCATATACATCAAAAGTAAAGACTTTGATCATACCAGTGACAAAATCTGGTGAATTCTCCAACTTTTGGCGACTGGTGATAGCATACAGACGGTTTGCTCCTCCATTTGTCCTTAAAGTAGATCCTCTAGGTGTAGCTCTTTCTACTGGAGCCGCTGAAGAAGATTGGGCTCAATTGCCCCCATTACCACTAACTTGCCTATTCTTAGGGCATTCTCTCATAAAGTGACATCTCTGACCACCCTTGAAGCAAATAGTGGAGCCATCACGATGCGCTCCTAGGTGGTTCCTACCATACTTAGCACATGTAGGAGTCCAATTGGCCCTTTGTGCCACACTACCCTGAGATTAGACAGGTCAAGAATTGAGGTTCTGCGAATTCTGATTCCTAAACTCGTCTCTATTCTTTGGCACAGGTGCACTAGCTGATGATGGTGCAGGCCTAGTTGGCCTTTGTTAAAAAGATGACCAATTCACATTACCGGCATTCTATTATCCAGACTCATTACATGTGGTCTTAGGCTTCTTGATGCGAAACTACTCCATATCTCTCCACTTTTCTTCCTCAACCTGTTACACATGGATCATAAGCCTTGCTATGTCCATGTCCCCTATCAACATAGCAGTCTTACCTTCTTTTCTTGATAAGCGAGACAGTCCAGATACATATAGACTCATCATCCTTCTCATGTCATCAACCATCTCTGGAGCATAATGGGATAGTTGAGTGAACATAAGGTTGTACTCATCCACACTCATTGACTCCTGCTTAAAAGGGAGGAATTCTCTTACATTTTCCTCTCTCATCTCACGAGGAAAGAAATGCCTCATGAAGGCACTTTCGAACACAACTCAGCTCACAATCGGTGCTCCTACAGCCCTAATCTTCTTCCATTGATCGTACCAGATCCTAGCAACGCCCTTGAGTTGGTATGCAGCTAACTCATCTCGCTCAGCATCAGCAACATACATAACCTCAAACACCTTATGCAGTTCCTCCAAAAAGTTTTCTGGATCCTCAATGACTTTTGACCATATGAATTTGGGAGGATTCATCATCGAAAACTCATGGATAGTGGATGTATCAACCACATCCTGTCGAACTGCTCTTTGTTACCCAGGTTTGTTGGCCGTAACCTGACTCAACATCTAAATAGCATCCCGGAACTCAAGACTAGTGATCTCTCCTTAGGGTTGCACTTTTGGTGCATTGAATACCCCTTGATCCTGAGGATAAACATTTCTTCTAGTAGGATGACATCGAATAGCTCTTCGTGGAGGCATGATCTAAAAAGATGCGCGCAAGCATGAATTAGAAAGAAACTTTTAAAGAGTCAAACTCTATCGCACGAAAAAAGTGAGAATGAAGGGAAATGTTTCCTAAATGTTGTAGCCTCCTAAATTTAGATGTGGCACTCTTCAAACGGATAATCAGGACTCTATAGACATGGCTTCATAGACACCCTAGGACTCTTGAACTTTGTGCTCTGATACCAAGTTTGTCACGCACAGAGCCTACACCTTGGACGTGGCCGGCACTCGAGAACCATAAATAGTCCCCAAGTGAACCCTTAGCCTAGCTCATTACTCAACGAAAGACTTACTCATCAATAAAGAAACTCAATGTAAACTCAACTCATAAGGATATCATAAATGATAATAGTTTGAATTCGAAATACTCAATTGAACGCAAGTGTTCAACTCAAAGCCTTTAAAACATCAACAAGGGAAATGAAAGAAAGAATCCTCAACTATTACTGTCTATGAAGCCTCTAACATACTATGATGGAATTCAGGACAACACCCACGACATCCTAATAAAATTGAAATATAAATGTGAAGCCTTCCAGAAGCAAGGAGGCTCACCAAAACAAATCTAAAACTGCAAGTGGTATCAACAAAATGCTTGTTGATGACCCTGAATACATCTGCATCATGAAACAGTGCAGGACAAATGGCGTCAGTACATTGAATGAATGAGCATGCAAGGGGAACTCTAAAGAATAGACATAAGCTTGAACTAGCAAAAAGGAAGGACATACTCACCTCATCTTAACTTAACTCAAGGATACTCAACTCAATTTAATATAAAAGCAACAATAAAGATGCATTAGAAAGAAAGTTTTTAAAACAACAGATAATAACTCAATGTATATAAAAAATACAATAGTAAACTTTTTACTCTTATTTGGGAGATTCTCTAACCAAAACTATCTCTATGAGCTATGTGATGATACATCATCTCGCCCACGGTGCCAGAACTGTGTTATACCTTTTCGGAGTATAAGACATCCTCAACTAAGTGGATACACTAATCTATGCTTAAAAGTAATAAGTAATCATCTAAAAAGTATGATCTTTTACCCATGTTGGCATACATGGTTTATGAGGATTTTGAGTTGTCTGAACTCATCCCCATATCAGTGTTCAATTCTACACCCAATAATTAATATATATCATATGTTTTAAAGAAACATAATTCCTCCTCAATTTAAGATAATTACTCAAAACTCTCTTAAAAGAGAATAATGTTCAAAAACTCCTCATAAACTCATATAGAAATCAAGGTTTCTTCTCATTTAAATGTAAAATTTTACATACTTGGGAATACTTAGTCCCCTTATAATCATTTTGAAAAAATGAACTCAACTATCCTCATCCTTATACTCATTTATTCAAGCCTTAAAACAAGTTATAAATAATTGTAAAAGACTTCTCTAAATGACTCAAAGGACATTCTAAAACTTTAATCTTAATCTTTACTTTAATTTGAAAAGTGAAATTAAGACACATTTTTAGGATATATAAAGTATCTCACGATGATTTATTAAGGTTTAGATGGTTGGTATAGAGAAGAGAATGAAAGCTCACGTCACGCCCCGACCTACCCCCGAGACGCGGACACGGGACCTAGGACCACAAGTGATCCCAAGCTAACCCTGCTGGCATGATCATGAGCATACTAAATATAAACTGAATAATAGAAACTATGTGGAAGCTAAAATCATAAACAAAATGAAAAGATGGGGAATACCCATATACTATAACTGAGATATATGAAAATTGATGAGTTTAATACAAGAAAGATATTAACTCAATACTAAGTTGAATCTATCTATGTCTGAAAATAGCCTCTAATTGACTAAAAATGCTGGGACAGGCTCCAGCTAAGTCTAGCAAAACTAAAACTAAAGGACTAAAAATACTAAAAACAAACTCATGACTATTATCCTCGGAGAATGAGGACTCACCCTTGATTCTGCTGGACTGGAGATCGGGAACCGATCTAAGCGTGATCTGGATGATGAGAACCTAAACCTACATCACAAGAAGATGTAGTGCAGAGTATGCGTCAGGACTTGAAAGGTACTGAACATGCAGGATAGAATACAGCTGAAATAGCATATAACTGAACAAACCAAATAAGCAATGATATAATCTGAACATGATATAGATACTGAATGCTAAGATAACTGAATGTATTGACCAATTTATAACATGCTGAAACTGAATACTGGATATACTGATAAATGGTCAATGCAATAGAATCTGACTGAACTGTGGGAGCTACTAATAACCGATAATAAAACCACATGAGCTAAATGTGGAGTCCGATGTATACCCCCAATCAAGAGGACCCAATATACCCTGCCAGAGGTATAGAGGCATGCTGGCGTGATCACTGAAATGATGCCCACAGAGGGGACTTCCAACCTACGTGGCTAGTAGTTCTGGGACTATTTGGGTACGTTGAACCCTAGTCCAACTCGGTAGTATGCTACTCCCAATGGATTAAGTGATTAACACATTATGGCTGAATTTTTGTAAGTTACTGAATAGCTCAAACTGAACATGCAAACTGAGTATGCAATAATTAAACTGATATTGATTTATTAATAACTGAGGCATGTATAACTGAATAACTGAATTATCTGACCTAGCATGTGTAATTCCAGAACTAAAGAAATACATAGCTAGGGTTCTGGAATTCATGCAATAAACTGAATATTAACATACTAATCTGATCATTCTAACATCTAAAAATCCAATAATTCTAGCATTCAAGAAACCTTAGGTCTAGTCATAATAAGGGAATCAATAAACTGACTGAAAACTAGGGACCTAATGGGGGAAAGGAACCCATTAGTGAAATCCCACACACCTAATGACGAATTCCACGGAGAAATCCTTCAATTTTAGGGATGGAACTGGAGGAAACTTGTTGCGTTCTTCAACTAGGGTTGTTCGCCTCTTTCTATTCTTACGCTTCAAATTTTCTAAGTTTTGATTAATGATTTGACTTAGGTAAGTTCTAGTTATGTTTCTAGGCTTAAACTGACTAAAACCTCATAATTTAGGGTCTAAACGACAAAGCTTAGGGGTCTAACAAAATAGAAAAAGACCAAAAGACCCCTGACTTAACTGTTGTTAGAGTGACCGACGAATGGGACCTACGGGCCGTAGGTCAACCTACGGTCTATAGATTGGGGTCGTAGGTCAAGTCTGCACGGCAGGGCTTCACTAAAATGAGCATAACATTTTACTCAAAGGTCGGAGTTTAGCAAACTCGGTGGCGTTGGAAAGGGGATTCAATTATCTATCATATCATAGGTCAAGGGACACATAATTCATTTTGTGCTAAGAGTTATGACCATTTGAAATTGACCCAATCAATAATTTTCCCCTAACTAGTTGTTGACCCTCACTTATGGTCAGACCTACGGTCCGTGCTGGTCGGCCGTCATTTACGTCAGGGGTTGGGTAAAGGGGGACTCGATCCACGGACACAGATGATGTAAAGCTAAAAATACATATTTTTAATCATTATTTCCTCACATTTATTATTTATATTTGTCTTTTCTGAGCATTAATTTGATGGATTGTGGTAAATTGTGTATTTTATTTGTAGGAATAAATTGGTGGAAAATTGAAGAAGTTTGGAGCTAAAACGAATTAAAGATTGAAGGTTCAAGAAGGAAATCAAGCATGCAGCTTAATGGATTAAAGTGAATAAAATATTATATTTATATAAAAGGGGCATATTGCGAATTGCAAAAGATTTAAGTTGAATGATAAGCTGCCACATGGCAGTCTCTCAATGCGCTGGCAAAGTGATGAATAGCGGTGCATAATCAACAAATTCATTGAGGCAGCACTACTGTTCACGCGGCGAAAAAGAAAAAGGAATCCAATTCCTTTTGGTTTTGGATTTCTAATTTGTTTGGACTCAATTATTTTATTTAGGGTTTCCTACATCTATAAATAGCGCATGGAAATAATTATTTAAAAAGGGCCAAGAACCAAGATACAAGACACAATATAAATTTTCTTCTAACTTAGGAACTTTGGAAGAGCCGGTGGAGGCCGGAGAATTGTGGTTTATTCTTTCTTCTCCTTTATTATTTATTTGTATTCGTGATTAATAAAAGATAGTTTAGCTATTGTTCTTAACTTTTATGATTAACACAAGCATATTTATTTTAATAAATTTTGATTGTATTTTTGAGATAATGAGTAGCTAACTTTCATAACTAGGGTTGTGGGAACCAT
>JAJOOR010085591.1:0-13053 GCA_036250505.1 Solanum acaule | reverse complement strand
TGCATCAGTTAATATATCGCTTCATATAATTGAATTCTGGTTAGATCAGTAGTCTACTTTGCTGATTTACGATAAGATTCAGTATTGACTTATTCATTCAATTTCTATGATTTAGTTATTTGGTGCTCCTCGGATCTATAAGAGACTTGAAAACTCCTGTTATAGCTTCTTTAAGGAAACTCCTGATGATCAGTGGGTGAGGACGACAGATTTCGCTCCATCTTGGATAGGGCTATCTTCTAGCTTATGTTTGCAGTTCCGTAGGGGTGTTCATCTTCCAAATTTCCAGGAAAGTTTTTTTCACTATACAGAACGTGAAAACAATATTACTTTACAGACTGGTTTCACCTTTTTCATCTCTCAAAAATCGGCTCTGGTTCCCAATGTCCAGCCTCCGGAAGGAATTGCAATTCCCTACAAGATATTGTTCAAAATTAGTTCTTTGGTACAGCATGGATGCATTCCTGGGCCAGCATTAAATGTCTACTTTTTCCGATTAGTTGATCCTCAAAGGAGAAATGTTGCATGCATTGAGCAAGCCTTAGAGAAACTGTACTATTTGAAGGAGTGCTGTTATGATCCAGTGAGGTGGCTCACTGAGCAGTATGATGGGTATCTCAAGGGTAGACAACCTCCAAAATCTCCGTCCATCACTTTAGATGATGGGTTGGTGTATGTAAGAAGGGTCCTAGTAACACCATGCAAAGTTTATTTTTGTGGTCCAGAGGTTAATGTTTCCAATCGGGTTCTCCGCAATTATTCTGAAGACATAGATAACTTTCTTCGTGTTTCTTTTGTTGATGAGGAGTGGGAGAAACTGTATTCTACAGACTTATTACCAAAAGCAAGTACTGGAAATGGTATCAGGACAAACATCTATGAGAGGATCCTATCAACTCTGCGGAAAGGCTTTGTAATTGGTGATAAAAAATTTGAATTTCTTGCATTTTCATCGAGCCAGTTGCGGGATAATTCAGTGTGGATGTTTGCATCAAGACCTGGCCTTACTGCAAATGATATAAGAACTTGGATGGGTGATTTTTCGCAGATCAAGAATGTGGCAAAATATGCTGCCAGACTTGGTCAATCTTTTGGTTCCTCCAAAGAGACTTTGAGTGTTCTTAGGCATGAGATTGAAGTTATTCCTGACGTAAAGGTTCATGGAACCAGCTATGTCTTTTCTGATGGAATTGGTAAAATATCTGCTGACTTTGCTCGTAGAGTTGCCTCAAAATGTGGCCTTCAATATACACCATCTGCTTTTCAGATTCGTTATGGTGGATATAAAGGTGTTGTGGCTGTTGATCCATATTCATCAATGAAGTTATCTTTGAGAAAGAGCATGTCGAAATATGAATCAGACAACAATAAGTTAGATGTCCTTGGGTGGAGCAAATATCAGCCTTGTTATCTTAATCGTCAACTGATTACTCTCTTGTCTACACTTGGAGTGAAAGATGATGTTCTCGAACAGAAGCAAAAGGAAGCTGTAGATCAGCTTGATGCTATCTTGCATGATTCTTTGAAGGCACAGGAGGCTTTGGAATTGATGTCTCCTGGAGAGAACACTAATATTCTCAAGGCAATGCTAAATTGTGGTTATATGCCTGATGCTGAGCCCTTTCTTTCAATGATGCTGCAAACCTTCCGCGCATCGAAGTTGCTCGATTTGCGGACTAAATCAAGAATATTTATTCCAAATGGAAGAGCAATGATGGGATGTTTGGATGAATCCAGAACCTTGGAATATGGTCAGGTGTTTGTTCAGTTTACTGGTGCTGGACATAGAGAGTTTTCTGAGGATTTACATCCATTTAATAACAGCAGATCCACCAACTGTAATTTCATTCTCAAGGGAAATGTGGTTGTTGCAAAAAATCCATGCTTGCATCCTGGTGATATTCGTGTTTTAAGGGCTGTAGATGTTCCAGCGCTGCACCACATGGTAGATTGTGTTGTATTCCCCCAGAAAGGAAAAAGGTAAACTTTACGTTGGAAACCTATTAACTTCTACTTACGTGTAATCTTATAGAAGGCTTTACTCCAACTTATGGGTGGAAATCATTTTCCTACTGGCTACACAATTATTTCAACTCGTAACTTTGTATAAATGCTCCAGACTAGGTATGTATTTCTACTGCCTCCCTACCTCTGAGGTAGAGGTAAAGTATGCGTACACTTTACCCTCCTCAGACTCCACTTTGTGGTATCTTACTGGGTATGTTGTTGTATAATTCAGCAGTACTTCATCTATCTGGAATATTCTCAATTTTTGTTCATGGAAGAATTTTCAAGTTTGAACTTTATTAATTGTTCTTTCTAGTAAAAGTGTAAAACTAGCTTCCATCCTTGTTAACTCTTTCTATCTTTATTTCTTTTTCATGGCATTGTTACTTAAGTGTTAAAGCTTTGATGACAGACCTCATCCGAATGAATGTTCTGGGAGTGATTTGGATGGAGATATCTACTTTGTTTGCTGGGATCAAGACATGATTCCGCCAAGGCAAGTCCAACCGATGGAATATCCTCCAGCACCCAGCATACAGTTGGATCATGATGTCACAATTGAGGTACCCTTAGTTTCGAACAACTAGTTTTACTTCCAAAATTATCATGCTTCTGATGCATCACTATGTTCAACCTTTCTTACGGAGAATTGGCATGGTCTTGATATTTTTCTTTCCTTTTAATCCTTTTTTTTATCAACGTTTTAATGCTGAGATTACCTTCTCTAAGACTTAGATTCAGTCGAATCTAGTTTAGTGTATGAGTGTTAGGTGCATCAACTACAAACTGATTACTGTACTTTTCTATTGCTGAGATCTCCTTCTGCACAGCTTCGTGACTGGATAGGCACATAAAATCCAGAACCGTTGACCAGACTTCATTCTTTCACCCCCTTCTTTCTCCTTCTGTAAGCTCTTTCGATTAATCAGACAAAAAAGGAAGAGATCAACACGAGTATTGCAGTAAGAGCTGAATGCCTTAATTGTTTATTTTCATTATTGTCCAATTTCCTTATTTTGGATGTACAGCTAACAGCATTGCCTTTATGCTGTTTTCTTTGTTTTTTACATCAATAAAACTCTCTACCCATAAAAAAAATTAATGAAGGAAAATATACCCTGAAGATAAACAACTTGTAAGTGACCAAAACCATAAATAAAAATTCTCTGTTGTGTCAAACCTGAAATAGTTTCTTCTTTCCCCTTTCTTATTTACCTTATCAACTGTACATGTGAGATTCATCTTCTAAGTTTATTATTGTCTCGTTCATGAGGGGGATCAATCCTGAGTCCCTAAAGTTTGTGGAAGTGTGCTTATTCTTGATTTTTTTTGCTTCAAATCGCCGATTTGCATATCAATATGTGCCATAGGAGTTACATCTCTGATGAAAGAGCACTTACACTCTTGAATTTGTAGTAGGGAATGAACTCTTGAAATCATACTTATAAGATGTGTAATGCAATACAAGTACTGAGGAACTCTTTATTATTTTTTGTTTGTTGTGGGGGAGGGGGGATTGGCCAGTATGTGCAACAACAGTGCAAGTACTGAGGAACTCCTTTTCACCTGTCTGCCTACTGCAGGAAGTTGAAGAGTACTTCACCAACTATATTGTGAATGACAGTTTGGGAATCATATCAAATGCCCATGTCGTATTTGCAGACAGAGAACCTGATATGGCCATGAGTGATCCATGCAAAAAACTTGCTGAGCTCTGTTCAATTGCAGTGGACTTTCCAAAGACTGGTGTTCCTGCTGAAATACCATCTCAGTTGCGCCCTAAAGAATACCCAGACTTCATGGATAAGCCGCCAGACAAGACAACCTATATCTCAGAAAGAGTTATTGGAAAGCTTTTCAGGAAAGTGAAGGACAAAGCACCTCAGGCTAGCTCTATTGCGATCTTCACAAGGGATGTTGCAAGGAGATCATATGATGCTGATTTGGAAGTTGATGGATTTGAAGATTACATTGACGAAGCTTTTGACTACAAAACTGAATATGACAACAAGCTGGGTAATTTAATGGACTACTATGGCATAAAAACGGAGGCTGAAATACTTAGTGGTGGCATCATGAAGACATCAAAAACTTTTGACCGCAGAAAAGATGCTGAGGCCATTAGTATTGCTGTGAGGGCCTTGAGGAAGGAAGCAAGGACCTGGTTCAAGAGGCGTAATGATATAGATGACATGTTACCAAAGGCTTCGGCTTGGTACCACGTTACATATCATCCTACATATTGGGGTTGCTACAATCAGGGGTTGAAAAGAGATCATTTCATTAGCTTTCCCTGGTGTGTTTATGACCAGCTAATCCAGATTAAGAAGGAGAAAGCACGTAACAGGCCAGTTCTCAATTTGTCATATCTCAGGGCTCATCTGAGTCGCAAATTAGTGTTGAAATGAGATTTCAGTCAAGCATTTAGCTGATATATATATAATGTAATAGAGTGTGATCATAAGAAAACTGATATGCCTTGTTAACAACCTTTTGTCTTTAAAACTGCATGAACCTGTAACATATATGCAGTATTCTTAGAAACAGCTGTACAGCTAAGTACTAATATGTATGTGATTTGAGTTTTATCTCTCTTGTCAAGATGGTTCATATTATGTTTTTTGTATTATGCACAACCACAATTCCTTTCTTAATATCCATGAGACATTATAAATTACTGAAATTTTGGATGACAGGACTGATGGATAGTCTATCATAAACAACCTCTCTACCCCACAAAGGTAGGATAAAGGTTTAGTACATCCTAGCCTCCCTAGAGCCCCACCTGTGGCATTATTCTGGGTATGTTGTTGTAAGACTGATGGATAGAGAACTTAATAGCTCCAGGCTGCAGCTGAGAACTGAACATCTTTATTTGTGTTAGCTGGGGTAAATTGACCAATGGATCACAAAGTTAGCATAATAACTCTTGCTAGCTTAGACAGCAGCAACGACATCAATGGTGAAATTTCAGCAATATGTTTTTAACTTGTCTCCGTCCCTTTGTCATCCATAGTCATAAATAATATTTCAGGAACTTCAGTAGTTAAAATACTAGTGAGACATTCATGTTTGTGCCAACAGGATTTGCTGTGACCCTTCTTAATTCTATCAAAGATTTGAATGTTCTTAGAATGTGAAGAGAACCACATACCATTGAGTAAACATTTTAGTCCAATTATCTATTTGAATGTCTTTAGAGTGTGAAGAGAGTTCCATATCATCGAGTCTCCGATAGAAACATGTCCAAATGAAGCAATATGGCTATCAAAAATTCACTCATATAACGATCCCGACCAACATGTACACACAAGGATACATTAAAGGAGAACTCTGTAGTCAAAACCTACAACAGATAGTATACTAGATTATTGAAAAATGAACAGAAGCTTCCTTGTGGATTTTTCGGCTGCTTTTCAGGAGGGAAGAGTATTATTAGCTCTTCCAGTAAATTTAGCAACTCGGCATTGTAAAAAAGAAGAATAATAGCTTCTCACATTACTTACAAGCTCCAACTAGCATTTGGCCTAAATTACAGAAATAAAACCAGATTCGTTCATACGTCTAGCAGCTGCAACAAGCTGATGAAGACGACTTTGTCCAGAGAATTATGGTGTCTAAGTCAAGGTCCTTGTATTATTTCCCTGATATCATAGCCTTGGAGCTATATACAAAAGAGTTTAAGAGGAAGAAATCAGACTAGCATATTCATAGAAAGCAACATGGCAACAAATACTGCCTGCTAGATGGTAATTCTAAGTTGTCATGCTTTAAATGACTTTCACAAAGCAGTGAGCTTCAATAAACATACGAGGAGAAGATTACCTGAAGGAAGGTCAGAAGCAAAATAACACCAGAGTTCCATAAAGCATGAATTGTGATTGGGGTTAGGAGGTTCCGCGTCTGAGCATAAGAAAATCCCAGAGCAGTCCCTGAATGCATGTCATTTTTCAGTTCAGATTAAACATGAAGAGAAGTGCACTGATAATAAAGGGTGAAATCAATTAAGTATTCGCCTCAACGGTGCTTCAATTCCAAACTAGTGGAGGTAAACTACGTGAACCCTTTGTATCCATTCTACTGTGTTCGAATTCATTTCATTTCCTCTAAAATTGAATAAAATATTATCTCAAAAACTACAGAAAGTTGTTGATCCTGTCTTACAAGGTAAAAGCAATTCTTACTAGAACTATTTTTCCTTCCTAAAAAGATCTTTTTGAGAACTTTCAGAAGTAAAACCCAATTATGTTATTCCTTATTGTAATTTCTGCTTTTCCTCTACTTTCGTCCAGTGTCGTATACATTTAAGAAAATGGAAGCAATACCAAGAACAAACAACTGAGGAAATTGTCCAGGAGTGAGATGTGCAAGAGCAAATACAGCACCACTAATAACCACTGCAAGCGGTGTAGGTACCCTGCAAGGGAAAATGGAAAAGCATGAGAGACAATGAAGCATCAAGTCACATGTCCAGATTAGACATGAATGTGTATGTATGAATAGTCCATAAGTAATAAAGTCATAAGACGATTTTCTTCCGCTGATTTTTCTTTTATTCTTTTTGATGAAGTAAGTAGTGATATAAATGGCACCAAGAAGATGCATGATAGTAAAATAGGTACAGAAGAGTTGAGTTTGTTAGCTCTATTGCCATGAGTCCTGTGTTATGGATAGAGCTAACAAAGTCCAAAAGTCTGACATGTACAACTATCTTAACCACTTCCTAATGTATCTTAATCCACATCGGGGTTCTCATGTTGCTATTCAATAACTAGGTTGCCATTTTTTCCGCCTTATTCCCTTTTAAAACCAATTTTAATTATAAACATCCACAACAGAATGTTCAAGAAACAACATCATAGCTCTAAGCAAAGTATAGAAGCATCAACTGATCAAGCCCAGAAATATGTTCGAGTTGAGAAGGTTCACACTTGACATTTAAGTTGTGTCCGGTACAAAAAATGTTTTCCAATTTTCTCATGTTCAGTTGGTCAAATATTTTGGAAAACATTTCCTTCATACCGAACACACCCTAAGAGTATCTATAGCCTACCTCATAACATGTTGGCATTCAATAACTAGGTTGGCATTTTTTCTGCCTCGTTCCCTTTAAAATCCAATTTCATTATAAAACATCCACAACAGAATGATCAAGAGATAACATCGTAGTTCATAAGCAAAATATAGAAGGACCGAGTGATCAAGCCCAGAAACACTTTCAACTTGAGAAGGTTCACACTTGACATTTAATGCATAGAGCAATGCAGTTGGCAGAATCTATAGAAAGAAATCCCAGGATGGCAAAAGATATCTGTTTTGTGTTCGGCATGATGATATCTCAGGTGTCGATTCAAAAAGAGCTATTGGGGGCAGCCCTACTATATAGCATTCGTCTTTTAAGACAGGAGCTCGGCTCCTAGGCAAGGAGGGAATATAAAAGCAAAAAAGTAGATCAACTGGTGAAATCAGAATGTTTACGTATTTATTGTGTTTTCATGCTCATAAGAGATAATGATCCACTGGGGTAACAACTTTATCAAACCTTGAGCAATTCAAAACTTTTTGTCCCTTCTTTTTTCAAGCTTCTTCAGTAAAGTCCAGAAGATTCACAGACACGTAGAGCCAGTTCTAACAAATGTGAAGCAGTAGTATATCTGTAATCGAATTTATAAAGAAAGAATTATACCACTTAGTCAGAGAGACCATAAAAAATCCTCTAAACACGGTCTCCTCAAGAATTGGAGCAAGTACACCAGTAATGCCTAGAAGAGAAGCAGTGCTACATAAAAAAAAGAAAGGTGGTTACTCAATTGTACATCATGCATAAGTATTCAGTTAGTGGCAGGAAAGCCATCAACACAAAAGCAATTGACTTATTGATAACTGAGATAATTTACAGATGAACTTCAAACTTCCTTAGAAAATACCTGATACTTGAGGAACCTATCAATGGGAGTAACCGAGCAAGCGCATCAGTCTGTAACAAGTTTTAAGGAATTAAATGAGGAAAAAAGAAAACATCACAGGGGAGAAAAATGAAATTTAATTTGCTTCAAAGGTTATACAAAGAATGAAATTCTCAATCCAAAAGATTGGATGAACTGTTAGTTCAATTCTAACCTCTCTTTGTGGCGGCTCACCATTGAAAGCAGACATTGCCACTCCTGTTAAAGCAATTGCACCTATTGCTCCCGCTAGACCAATTCCAGCCCACAAAAGCCATCCTCTCTGGAGATTGAAAGGTTCCTTCAGATCTGGAATACTAACAGATCATAATCAACCACGCTGTAATCTTTTAGAGTGGAGGAAACTGCAATCCAGTTTTCTGACCAAACAAAGCAACAGATGAATGAATCATTCTATAACTTGGAATATGCTAATTACCATAACGATATATGTCATCAGGAAGTGGTTGAGATGACTTGGTGAGAGTATAAAGGACTATTAGCACAACTGCAGTTGTTATACTGAAAAAAAAAAAATAAGTACACAAAACATCGGAATCGTGGAGATTGGACACAATGCGAAAATGATGCTAAAATGACTGTCCATACGCTTGATCAGCGAACAAAATTTCAGCCTTCTCATCCAAGCTCAATGCTTCTACATCAAGTCCTACATATGGTATTGATGCTGTCTCTATTAGTCCTGTCAAAACAAAACTGCCTGAATATTAGTTAGCTTTTTCCTCCAAGACCAATATCGGTTTCTAGTTACCCAATATCCTTCCAAGTTCCAAGCCAAAACAGAATTTCAGATTGTAAAGATATTTTACACCACCAAAAAGAACAAAACTACCATTTTCAGTTACTATCAAATAAAATGTTGCAGTTCATAAATCTTCTATCTTGCTTAGTTGCAATAATACATCCCATTACAAAAAAAGGTTCAATCTTTTTACAATTCACAATAAGAAAACACTTCATAAGTCAGACATATTTAAAACCTATGTTGCTCGGACACTCCAAAAATGATGCCACACACATGTCGGATCCTTCAAAAAATGCACTACTTTTGAAGGATCCAACATGCACTAATCAACATTTTTGAAGAGTCTGAGCAACATGTTTAAAACCTTAGCCAGGCAACAAAATTACACCTTAATCCACATGCAAGCGAAGAAAGTGAAACAGTTTGCCAATTCCATGGCACATCCCAGCGTCTCAAAATTGGCCAATCAGGTCCACCTCCCTGTAGAAAAATAAAACACAAAAACTACTCACCGAGAAAAAACATTCTAAGAAGCTCATTCCAAAAGCATTCAAATTTATCATTTTCAATTTCAAGATTCCATTACATAGCACAATTACTTCCACCTAATATAAAAACTGTTACTAAATCTACACCACAGTCAACAAATACTACAACAACATTTTTACAAAAAAAAAAAAAAACTACCCTTAATGCCAATTTGAAGTTTATTATACTTACTTTATAATCAGGACCATTTCTGGGACTAGAAAAGCATATAGTAGTGAACCCTCTAGTAGAAGCTTGACTAGCAGCTGAATCTTGAAATTTGAGAAATGGGGTCAATGGGGCAATACAGATTCTATGTGATTTCTGAAGAAGGGGTTTTGATGAATAAAGTTTTGGTGAAAAGGGTGAAGATTGAGTGAGAGTTATACATAAATTGCCAGCCATTGTTTGAAAGTTCAAAGCTTTGAAGAGAATTTGGAGTTTTGGTGGAGATAAGGGGCTAAGGATTGTGGATGTGTGGTTTTTGAGAAGTTTAGGGGGTGAAAAGAAAATTAAAGTGGAATGGAAGTACCAATATTGAAAGGGAAAAATGATAAATATAACCCCCAAACTTTTTGATTTAGAACAGATATAGCCTCGTTAAATATACAATTTTCGTTAACTAACCTATATTTACTTAATTAAGAATATCTCTAAACTAGTTTTAATTTAAAAAATGTCATGACTTCAAAAAATAAACTCATTCATCTTTTATGATTTACCCCTCCATGCCCTATCCAAATTTGACCTAAATGAAAAAAAATTATCCCTCATTTATTCAGTTATCACCCCGATGACTTACACTAAGGACGCCTTTAGTTGGTCGGGTAAGAAAAATGAGTGAGGTAATTTTTTAAAATTACGTAATATTTTTGGAATTAAAATAAAATAATTTTAGGATTATTAGTCTCTCTGCCTCTGAGATAGAGATAAAGTCTACGTATATTCTATTTATTCTAAATCTTATTTGTTGAATTATATTGGATATATCATTTTGTAGTAAATATAGATTTGTGAATGAAAATAATAAATATATATCATTTATTAGACAACAAATATATAAACGTCATTTTTTAAACGACTAAGGTATATATATGCAATTTTTCTAATGAGAAATATATTTATTCTAAATTATAAATTAAGGAGGTGTATAATATTTGCCCCTTTTCCCATAATAATGCTTCTCTTGTGATATTTGCATGTTAGCCTCATGTTCAACCAAAGTGAAAAGGTAGACATGTCTCTTCCCAAAAATGAAAATTATGAGTCTACAATTGAACACTACACAATACAAGTGTCTTATACAATAAAGAGTAAATAAATGCATTTATTAAATTCAGTTTTACGGTACAATTCAAACAATTTTTTGTATAATGATCAATTGCCGTCTTTGTACATTTGCTTGTTGGCTTAAAGAGAAGTGAAATCCACGTGTACATTCACTAATAAAATATGTTCCAAGTGTAAACATTGAAATTTTGTCGAACTCTTCGAGATACGTTTAATTTGATTGAGACTCTACAAGGAGTGTGCAATTTAAATTAGAATTCTTGGAGGTTACTTAACCCTAAACTCTAGTTCAAGCCTGTATAAAGGGTACAAAATTCAAGATCAAGATCTCCTCAAATATTCCACAAACTCATGGAATATTCATAAAGAGATCAAATTCAAATCATCATAATTCGATAAATATGTCACTAACGCCTCTCGAATTATGAATATCAAATCTAAATCATCCTAATTCGAGAAATACGCCACTAATGACCCTCGAATCATGGATAAATCTTAGGAGAGTAGAATCAAGGGAGGAATAAAATTATACCCGCATACTTATTAATAAAGTTATGTTTCATCAGATTTTATTTTGTGTGATTGATTTATTTTCCATGTGTTTAAAATTTGTTACAAACACCCAGTTTCCAGTACAATCAACACTACTTTTTGTACAACAATTCATTGCAATGTTCGTACCCAAAAATGTAATTTTTCTAAATAAGAGTAAGTTATAAATATTTTATCGAAATGTATGTAGTAGCGAAGTATAACTTGCTCATTATAAGCACATATATACTTTTATAAATAGCTATGACAACAACTTTTGAGGAGTTTTGGCAAGGGTTTTTGCCTAGGAATGTTCCATATCAAGTTATCAACCCAGGTGAATTTTTATTCAGATTTTGTGTTAATTAAAATTGATTAACACTAGTATTAACAAGATTTAACCATATAAATTAGTAATAGTTACATTCTTGAGATCTTTACTTTAATTACTACTGTTGAATAATAATGGAAGACAGCAAAAGGGATGAAAAAATTGAAAATGCAAATGATTACACTTGTTTCATCCATTAAAAACTCTATTGATATCTAACAATCAATCCCAAAACGATACCCCACACAAAACCTTCAATTCTACGAAAAAAGTCCAATCTCTTGACTAACGTGACTCGTAGTGGTATAAATCATAATTGGAATCTCTCGATCTTTAATAAGAGGTTTCAGGTTCGACCTTCTAGAAGTGAAATAATTCTACTAGAAATGTCGCCTCCAAAATTGAATCCTGCAATATATGAATCAAAATTTAGTTGAAATTCAATACAAATATTAAACACCGAATAATTTTTTTTAAAAGTCCACTCTTACCTAATTTTTGAATTGATAACGATATGGAATTTTGATATTTGTTGTAGTTAGTCTTAAAAGCATCATCATATACAAATGTCCCTTCACAATAAAAGAACGGGTCCATTTCTATATTTACTCGAGTAAGCCAAGTGTTTTGCTACTTTTTTCCTATTATAAAAATTAAATTGTCTAATTGTTAAGTTTTTAAATTACAACTTTTACCAATGTTACCTGCAAATATATTTTCCGTAACTTAATAATTAGTGTTTTTTTATAAAAAAAATTCAATGATGTATAATAGTAAAAAAAAATTGTAGAATATGAAAGAAGTCTATATTACCCTAACTAGATCTTGATTATTTTTTTCATTCGATATTTGATATTTGATATTCACATTGAAGTTCGATAAAATTTAGTCTTATATCGAAAAATTCCACATTAAGGGGAAGGGTGTAAAAACTCCCGTAACTCAAACTTGAAAATTCTGATTAAATTAAAAAAATTACTTATCGCTTTATTATAATCTATCTAGATAGATCTATGATATATTATAGAATATGAACATGCTGACCATATAATAATGCATGATGGAGAAAACGGCAAAAATATCAAGACATCTTATCCCTTTTTCCTATTTGATTAATTAAAAAAAGGAAAAATAAATACAAATTAGTACTACTACTATATGATTACTTTATGCATATTTAGTTGGATCTCGATCCTCTAACCTTATTTTATTTACCAAAAAAGTTAATAACTGAGATAGAAACTTAATTGTCTTGTCGATTATGGTAAGGAACATATAATTTTCTTAAAATATGATTTTAATTGATTATTATTATTTATTCTTCAATTATGCCATTTTTTGATGACTTAACTAATTTTATCCCCTACTATTTTTATACTCAGAATTTTTATTAACCTTTTTGGCATAGCAAGTCGGAAGAAAAAGAGGAAAGAAAAACAAATTGGAGTTAATTTTCTGATGACACGTATTTTAATTTTTTTTGGCAAATTTTTTTCTGTGAGTTGAATAAAAAGAAAAAAAGTTCGTTTTTACTATTTAGATAAAAATAAGAGAAAATAATAATTGATTCGTAAGAATTCAATTCTCCTTCGAACCAAACGAATAAAGAAGGAATTTGATTGAATTCTTACGTTTTTAAGCTAATTATAACTCAA
>JAJOOR010085589.1:0-31889 GCA_036250505.1 Solanum acaule | reverse complement strand
AGGAAGTGCTACATGATATAATGACTACATGTATTATACTGCACAACATGATAATTGAGGATGAACATGATCTCAATGCACCAATTCAAGATGCCGTAGAGGCTCCAACTCCAACTATAGAAATGGTGGTAGATGAAAATCTCCGATTTGAATAATTTTTAGCTAGACATAAAAAAATTAAGGACAAAAATGCTCATTTTGAACTCCGTAATACATTAATAGAGCATTTATGGGAGCAACGTAATAATTTTGAAAATTGAGTGTTTATGTAATTGTATGTCACTTTTATTTGAATTTGTCCCCTAATTTATGTATTATATTATTTTCTTGCAATTTATGTTATTTAAAAATTTAGAATAAAAAATAATTTTATATCACGTTAAAAATTATATAAAGTAATTATTTGGGAAAAAAGAAATAAAGGATTTATATTATGAAATAAGAAAATAAGAATGAAATAGAAATAATAATATAATATTGAGGAGAGAAAAAAAGATTCATTTTTAGAGAGTAAAATAGAGAATTCAGTTGGAGTTGATTGTTTGAAAAAATAGAGAACTCTATATTTGGAGAGTAAAATAGAGGATTGGGTTGGAGATGCCTTGAAGTACTTGTTTCGTTTTAAATGCCGTTGCATTATTTAATTTATTATAAAAAATTAAATAAAAATAATTTTTTCTTGAAATTCATGATTTTAATTAAATATTATATATTTGTGTGATAGTAAAAATCTTATGACCTATAATTTTAAGAATTTTATTTTTTATTTTTACTCAATAAATTTTTATTTTATTTTACGTTAGACTTAAATATTTTGGGATGAGCTAATGCTAAGAATTTGAATAAATAAAAATTATTAAAAAATAAATAAAATGATTAAATTTGAGTTGAGAGTATTTTTAGATTAAAAGGTGAAAGTAGAGAATCTTTTGAACTAAAAATAAAGATGGAGGATATTTTTAGTCTAAATAGTTAAAGGAGCGTATTTATAAGCCATTTTTAACCGGTTAAATGCATTCTCAACTATTTTTCCTTTTTTTTATGATGAAATAAATAAAAAAAAATATGTCAGATAGATTGAAACGAACCATTCATTGAGAAGGTGAGGTCCCTTTAAATATGGTCTTCAACAACTTTCAGTTTTAACTTAATGTAGTACTAGTCTCTTTATATATGGCATTTACTGAAGTTGAGAGGTAGATAAAGACTCCATTCTTTGCCGATAAGTCTATAGTCCACTCTCTCTGTGTAACATCATCTGCCTCAACTGCCTCATGATTTCAAGAAAATAAATAAATATAATATATCTTGTGATCTGCTACTTGCATTCAGTGCCTCAATAAAATTTTCTTCCTTTTTCTTTCTATTTATAGTAAGACCATAAAAAGTGAAGGTTAGAGGGGTTGAAGAATGGAGGTAGTAGATTGGAAATGGGAGCAAAATGAGATGGAAGTTGAAGAAGGAGGAGGGGGTCTTCAAGTAAGAAGCTCTAAGGTTACTAAAGAAGTGACAAATGGGAAAATTGAGACAAATGGGCATGGAAATTCTACCCTAAAGATGACTAATGGAACAGAAAAATCTGATCTTGGTGATGAACAAGAAAGGTCAGAGGAGGAGAAGCTTTCAGATTCCATTAATGGGGTTGAAGATGAAGAGGGAACTGAGCCAAAAGATAAGTTATTTGAACATATTGTAGTTTCAATTAATGGGGTTGAGGAAAAATCTGATCTTGATGATGAACAAGAAAGGTCAGAGGAGCATATTTCAGATTTCAATAATGGGGTTGAAGAGGGAACAGAAAAATCTGATCTTGATGATGAACTGGAGAGGTCAGAGGAGGAGCATATTTCAGATTCCTATAATGGGGTTGAAGTTGAAGAGGAAACAAAACCCAAAGAAGAGTCTGTTCAGCATATTTTACTTTCAAATAATGGGGTTGAAGTTCAAGGGGAAACAAAACCAAAAGAGGAGTCAGTTCAGCTGATTGTAGCTTCAAATAATGGGGTTGAAGAGGGAACTGTACCAAAAGAAGAGTCAGTTCAGAAGATTGTGACTATAAATGGGGTTGAAGAGAGAACTGAACCAAAAGAAGAGTCAGTTCAGAAGATTGTGGCTTCAAACAATGGGGTTGAAGAAGGAACTGAACCAAAAGAAGAGTCAAAACAGCATCTTGTGACTTCTACTAATGGGGTTGAAGTTGAAGAGGGAACAGAAGCTGAAGAAGATTCAGTTCAGCAGATTGTAGTAGTTTCAAATAATGGGGTTGAAGAGGGAACTGAACCAAAAGAAGAGTCAAAACAGCATCTTGTGACTTTTACTAATGGGGTTGAAGTTGAAGAGGGAGCTGAAGAGTCAATTCAGCATATTGTAGTTTCAAATAATGGGGTTGAAGAGGGAACTGAACCTAAAAAAGAGTCAAAGCAGCATTTTGTGACTTCTACTAATGGGGTTGAAGAGGGAACAGAAGCTGAAGAAGGGCCCTTCAGATCAGGCCATTCTGTCTATTATGTCAAAGATGAAGGTATATATTATTACATTACATCAACTGTTTTTGACCATTTTTTTGTACTTAAAATCCTTCTGAAATTCTCTCTTGATTCTTCTTTCTTAAGATCTGCGTATTTACATGTCTTCTTCATTGGGCTTGTAGGGTAAAGTATACAGTATTCAGGGTAGTGATAGAAAAACTCTTTTGAACCCCACTCCTTCCATGTCTTACCCTACTTGTCTGAAACTATTTCTTCTTTATTTGATTGATTCAGTTAAAAAAAAATAAAAAATTCTTCTGTACTGCAAAGGGACCCTTTGATTAATACAGATGTTTGTTTGTTTGTTTGTGTATGCATATATACATCATAAAGGTTTGTGGTTTGCATAAATATGTCACTGTTCTGAAGTTTATGGCAATGGGGTGAAATTTCTCAAGGATAACTCTGCTTAGAAATTTGAGGATGTGCATATTTCGTTTCTTGATTCTCTTCTTGCTTCTTACTTGAGGTGAGGGACTTGTTTCCTTTGCATTTATGGAGTTGAAAACTTTATTGCTTAGTCTTAGGCTTAATTCCAGAAAATCTTCTGTGGGACAGTTGTTCCTTTGTATCTTTAATTTTTTGCCATATGTTGTCTAATCTTCAACATTTGTGGTGAGGAATCTTTCTGAGATTAACTCTCTTCTAGATCCCTTAGAAAGGACAAACTTTTCTGGGCAATTTGAAGATTTACTATTCTTTAAAATGAATTAATCCCTTTGTGATCAAGATGTTCGACTCAACTGATATTTTTACTCCCTCCATTTCAAATTAATTGAATTGTTGAGGTGTTTCACACCCTTTAAGAAAAGAAGATTAAGCCATAAATTAGGCATAATTTTCCATTTTTATCCTTATTAATTATTGTCAAATTTATGATTACAGTAACTAAACATTAAACATTAATTAATAACTAATTCCAATACTAACTAATAAAGGGTAAAAATTGAAAGAACATTTTAAAAGTAGTCTTGAAAATTGAACAATTAAGTTAATTTGAAAAATGAAAAGTGTCTCAACAATTCAATTAATTTGAAATGGAGGGAGTATAAAAGAATAGTAGATTAGGTGTGACTGTGTGTAGAATTAGCTAGTCCATGTTGGGTAAAGTTTGATAGCTATTCATTTGGGGGAGTTTCGTTGAGAGCAGAAGATCATAGGTTAATGCCTCCAGAGAAGCTAACCCTCCACAAGGACTCGTGTTGAAGATCCATGTCCATAGTGACTGCTAATGAGTAAGACCTTCAAACATTCAGACTATAGCTGAACAAAGTTTACACTTAAATGGAATCTCTGCAGACACTGGCAGTCTGGGTGCTTGAGTGAAGTGTGAGTAAGCATTGAACTCTCTTTAACTATGAGATCCTTCAATGACATAGTATTTAGATTCAGTTTTTTCCTAATAAGATATTGACTTGGCATTAGAAGTACTGCCACTGCTTGTGTTCATCTGCTGGCAAGAACTGGATGCTATTTTCAAGTGACTGATTATGTATATTCTAGTAGTAGATATAGAGATCCACCAGTAGTCCCCTACAAAATGTTTTAAAATAACATCTATGCCTTGTTTTTTGAACCACTTAGATGAATCAACCTCGTTTTCTCATGCATTAGGCACAACATGCAATTTTTGCAATCATTCTTTCTGTTTAATTGAAGGAATATGGAAGTGTCGAACCTGCAGTTGGACTTTGCAAGGAAAAAGCCTAGATATTGGTTGGACAAAGATTCCTAGGGGCTACTTGGATAAGCTGATTAATTACCCAATGTTAGATCAGAGGGGAAGCAAAGGTCAGTTGATACTTTGATTTTAACAAAACAACCATGACTGGTAGAAAAGTGATGTTGTCAATTAACAGAACAGTTTCTATGGATATTTAAGGAGTAGCACAATCGCAGAATCTACTTTCAATGTGATGAATGGTTCTAACATCTGCAGATGCTACATAATAGGCTGCAAGCAAATATTATAAGTGTGTCCTTTTTCTCCTTGCTCCTTATGGTTTCAGGCTATTTTGCCTGTACATTTGCATCGTGAAAGCCATTATTTTAGTAATTTTTAGCGGCGCCTTTAACGATGAGAGAAGACGATACCAAAGAGAATAACTCAAGGGCACTGACTACTCCATCAACTCAATTTCGCTGCGTAAGTGAGGATGCCAGTCATCATAGTCTGAACTTGAAACCTTTTGTAGGCTCATCTCGTCGATTGGCATTCCGATCCTGGTCATTCATAGATAGTCGGCGTTTTTAGTAATTGTCTATCACCCATTCCTGATAGCTGCAGCTCTGCCTGTTCCCTTTCCCATTAAAGAATGAATGGGGATTGATCATCATCTCTATCTCCCTAATCAATCCTCCTAGGTCTATGAATTTCTCTATCTATTCCACTACATTATCTCTTTACATGGGGCAGCAGAGTTATGGTTTCAATTCTAAGGTCCTCGGTCTCCATGTGTTCTGTTTTTTCCTGTATTATGATTTATCCTATATGACTATAATCTTACCCAGTCTATTGATTGATTGTGATATTGGTTTTCAGCTAAGCAAATTTGGTGAACTTCAGTTAAAACTTCGATGTTATAACTAGCTTTCTCTTGTGAATGGCAGAAAATTTTAAAGTTCTTGTCCTGATTAATTGTTTGAAGATGTTTTTCAATTTTGTTTCAGATTCACGTTTGTGCTTCTGTCTAGATTTTGAGAGTTGGAAAAGTCATTTGAAGTGAAGAGTTGAATTATTTCATATGCATGCAGATAGTAACTTCATTTCTACACCTTCCATAAAGGAGAAGATCTATAAAATTCCAGGAGATGAAGGAATTCAGGAGAGTGCTACTCTAGACATTCACCTTAATGGATATTTGAAGAGTTACAACTTATCAAGTTACAGTGTTCAGTTTCCCAAAAATCTTTCAGAAGATCACAGCATTGTTCATAAGTCCACGGCCATTGATGAAATAGAAAGTGCAGACCCTGACCTGATAGATGACAGTGACACTGATGTAAAAGATTTTGATGTTGAGAATGTACTTCAGAAGCAGAATACACATGATCTTTATTGCCCTAATTGCAAGTCATGCATTACTAAGAGGGTTATTCTTCGTAAAAGAAAACGTAAAATTCGGGTTTCTGGTGATGATGTCAAACGTGTCAAACCTGAAGTTGTAGTTGATTCCAAAGTGGATGCTAGTCATGCACAGGCAGCTGATGATGAAGTACGTGATGGAGCCAACTGTTCTCTTGATGGTACTCCACCATTGGCAGTGGATGACTGCCAGCCTGATAGAGAGCCAGAGCTATTCAGATGCTTATCATGCTTCAGTTTTTTTATTCCAGCAGGTACAAACCTTTGCATTACCTTGAAAGTCAACATAAAATCTGGTTGCTGCTTGTCATCGCAATGCAGTTTATGGTGAACTGTTTCATGTGCAATGACATGAATATACCTTGCTCAAATATCTGTGTGTATTGTTATTTCAGAGTTATCCATTGTTTGGTAATCTAGCAGGCCCAATAGAAGCTAAAATAGGTCGATAACTTATTACTTTTGCTTATAGCTACATGATGGAATGACTTCATCTTCTTTCCTTCAGGACTCATGAAAGGCGGTCAAAACTTCTCTTTTTGGGGGAAGAAGAGTGAAAAATGAACAAAAACTAAAGAAAAGAAATTGGCCTTCAATATTTGGCTTGGGATTAGCTGATATAATGTTTAAAATGAATCATACTCTTCTTTTACTTGAAGAGTTCCAGACACTTGTGATCATGTTTTATAATAGCATATACTATATCATCGCGAGATCTTTGAATTACATATGATGTTGGTGTTAATTTTTTTCTTTTAAGTGGAATCAGAATTGTTTTTTTTAGATGTAGATCGTATAGAAAGAAGTGGTTCTTCTCCTTAATCCATGTGCTTGTGAATGTAAAACAGTCTACCCAGTAGTGTATAGTTTGCAAGAATTACCATTCAAAAAGGAGCTGTATTGTAGTCTCAATCTGTTGCATTCTGTTGGGGACAGACTGTGGTTGGTACTCAGCAAATACACTCAAACAAATTCAATAATTAGTCAAGATTGCATGCAATTTTTGTTTTTGGTGACTGAGATTAACTTAGAAATGACCCTTTTTTCAAATTTTCAGGGAGTGGATTCAAACTGTTCCGATTTTTTGGAGACAAAGGTGCTAAAGAAAATGTCAAAGGTGAACAGACACCTACAAAGAACAAAAAATGGTTCTCCCCTATCTTTGGATTAGATAAGGGAAAAGCACCAGTTGAGCAAGGTACTGAGTTTTCCACTTCTATTTTTTTTTTTCCAATTGTGTTTACCTAACGAGCATTATAAATTCCAACTCTACACAAAGTAGCATCTATCTACAAATTTCTTTCAGAAAAAAGAAAAAGAAGAAAGACCTCAAAATGTGTTTCGTCATTCATAAAAAATGGGATTTTGTGTGAAGTATGAACTGCAAAATGCATTGAGATGCTTTTCATACTAGTCTGGTACGTTTTAGAGCTGTAGTTGATTGATCGTAAAGCAATACCTTGATATTGGAGACATTTCAATTATTTAGTTCAGATGTTTTTACAGTTTAAAGTATTGGGGGAAAGGGGATGATGTAAATGACATAGAGTCAATGATGGATTCTTCAAATGGGCTAGAGATATAGCAAAAGAGAGTCTATCTTATTTTTGTTTACTCTTTGTTCCAACAGCACCTTCTTGGTACTTGTTTCCTTTTTTTTTTTAAAATACTCCCCCTGTTTCAATTTGTTTCTTTTAGTTCGGAGTACAGGGGTCAAACTAACTACTGTTAGGTGTGAATTCGGACATAGAACCTTCCAATTTTTTGAAACAAAATTTACATATTTAGAAACTACATAAAAAGTACTTTAAGTCTCAATAGTTAACAATTCAAAATATTTAGAAAGTATTTGAAAAAATTGTGGTCAAAGAAAATATCCTTCGACTGTCCAGAGAGTAACTAAGACAAACATATTGAAACGGAGAGAGTAACACATACCTTATTAAGAAAAAGACCATTGTAAGTGAGGTACTTTTTATAGGTGGTAACTCTACTTCTGCCATGTTGAAATAAATATGTGGAGTTGACAATGAAAAAGCTATGAGGCTGGATTTTAGTTCGGTATGACATGTTGCAAATCCAATAGAAGCTAAAACTCCTAGCTAGAAAGAGGTTCCCAAATGACATTCTCTGTGTAAAGCAATAGGATGAACTTATGGCCAGTTCTGGTCATTGCATTGCTTAACGTAGTGAAAATTTAAAGATTATCATGCTGTTTAAATTGATGGCCTTTCGCATGCAGGAAGTGGTATTGGGGCAAGTGCAGTGAAAAATGATTCTGGAGTACTTATGCCATCAGCCCCACCTGCATATTCCAGCAGTGAAATCACCCAGGAAGCTGGAGGGAAAATTTTAGGATCAAAGAACCAAGATGCAAATATGAAAGGGAAAATGGTGATTGATACAGTGGGTAAATCAGAGAATGCAACAAAGAGTCGAGAAGGTACAGTAAAGATGTTCACCTTTGTTTTTTAAAGGGAAAACAAATGTATCTTGTTACTGTGACTTCATTGAAAACCTTTTTGAGCCATAGCCATCTATGCATTGGTTTTAGCTATTATTGTGCATGTTTTATGCAGCTATGCTTCTATAGCTTGAATATAATACACTACCCGTGCTCCTCAAGGCTTTCTTTTAAAGGGCATGCCAAATTCCCATGCTTGCATCTCTTTGTCAGCACTATATTATTTTCTAGTAAATATTAAAATGAAGAATCTGTAAACTAAGTACACCAATTCAGGTTTAACACAGGCCCTGCTGGAATTTATGTGAACATCATGGTAAAGAAACACAAGAAGCATTTCTTATTAGAATGAAATATCTGATAACCACAAAGAAGTTACCAATAAGAAATGTTTCTTGTGTTTCTTTTCCATGTGGTTGAATGAAATATAGCTGATGTAAAGTAAAATCATGTCGGACTGTGAGTACTTAAAATGAGTGACTGTAAGGATTTAAATCTTTTGCTCGTCACAGATAGTTAAAGAAATAGCCTTTGCTTGTGATCACGTCAAAAAGCATCTGTAACATGGATGAGTAGATAAGTTTAGTGATCCGATTTTGCATTATGTCTAATTACTTATTTGCCAGCAGATCTTTCTGCTCCTTGGTGCATTTTTTTCTTTACGATTTTGTTTTCTATTGTGCAGCAGGTTCTGTCCTTGACATCTTTGATTCAGAGACCTATAATCAGCCAAGTGTCTCAGCTTCTTCTAATGAAGTTCAAGGAAATGATAAGAATGATGGGCTGTTAAGAAACACTGGCAGAATTCAAGTTAGCAATGGAAATCTTGTGCAGGAAAGTCTGCCAGCACCTAGTGATAAGAAGGATGAGCTGTTGAGACCTGGTGGAAAAATTCAATCTAGTAATGGAAATCTTGTGCAGGACAGTGTGCCAGCATCTCAACAAAATGAACTAAAGCTTCTGATAACTTCAACAAAGGAGGAGTCTCTAACTATTGAGAAATCAGAGACTGACTTAAAATCTGATGTGGCAATACTAAATAAAGATCCAGGTATTGTTTCTAGTATGAAATTTACTCTATTAAGAAGATTTTATTGAAAAAACAATGTCTGCTCATGCTAATTTCAATTCAGAACATGTACTGTGTTGCCTTTTTTGAACATTCTACCTCAACCTTACGAAAAAAAGAAGAAGAAATGGATTTGTCTCAACTTCCCTCAACTATTTCAGTGGTCAGTCAATGGTAATATAAATGTTATCTTCACATATAGCTGCTGTGCTGAGATGCATATATTGCACTCTCTGGGTGCTATTCTAGCATAAAATTTCATTACATTTTTTTGAAAAGAAATGTTATTTTTACTCAATCTGCATTACTTTAGGGGCAATTTTCAATTTTCACATGCCCCACCAAGAAAAAAGTGTTTTCTCTTTATTTTATATTTGAAAAAAGAAAAAGATCCTTTTTGCTTTGTTGACTAACTTGGATGTAATCACAATGACCTGTCCATTATATAATACTCCAATAATCATAATTGGATTCAGCTCCTACTTGGCTTCACGTGAATAAACAAATAATGAGTCCTTTCTGTCTTCAGCAACCACAGCTTTTGCACTCAACGGCTTAGATGGAAATGGGAAACCCAATTTTTTGACAGAAATCCCTCAAGAACATGTGCAACATATTGAAGCCATGCTTTCCTCTGAATCTCTGGTTGTAAACAATGGCAATAAATTTCAACTTAGTAGTGAAGGTATGTCACTAACCCTCCTCTTAGTTCTCTGGTTACAAGCTCATAATTACTTGCATATTTGTCAATACTGAGCTAAAAATTGTTGTAAGATGCGAACAGAGTGTTAAGAATGGCGAAATCCTGAATGGTTTGCCTGAAATAGGTTATCTCTTGAATAAGTGTTTCCCCGTCACCTGAAGCTTTAATTTCCAATTTAGTTCGTAGGAATTTAGGCACTTAATCTCTTGTATTCGTGTAATTATTTGTGCTAAAAAGAGCAGTTCCATTTATCTGCTAAATATTGGTTCGGAATGAAGTTTTTTTGTTGCACTCTCATCAACTTGTCATCTGCGGTAAAGTGGTGTTAGCTTGAGAAAAGTTTTTTGCCTTTATGCTGCCTTACTAGTGTTTGATTTGATTGCTTTGCTGCCAATTACTATGTTTCCCTTTCATTGACAGACGGCGCCCATCACTATGAAGTTTCTCAGCATACCATCACAAAGACCAATATAGAGATCCACTCAAAGCAGCCTTTAAGCGTTGATGAGCATGACTTGATTTCATCGGTAAAGGATGCTTTATCAATTCAAGATAAGCTGGATAACATCCCCAACATTTCTGTGGAAGCAGCTGCAAATAACATTGCAGGTAAAAACTGGACATATTTCATTGTAATACTTTATGGTGACTATACATAAATCTAGTTGCAATTAGGGATCAGAGATTATTGAGAAAGGCTTTTTCATCAGCCTCTCACCACTTGTAAGCTTCCTAATAAAAGCTCTCCTAAAGCTGTGAGTCGATGAAAAAGTATGTCGAAAGAGTTGAAGCACTATTAACCATGTAATCATTGTACTAGTTGATGTATAAAGTTGATTGATTTTGAAAAATGGAAGAATCTATAATCTGATGTATCATCTTCTACCATACTATCAATCCAAATGCTTGGACTGCCAAGCACAGCCTATACTTAGTGACTAGTGCTGAACTTCTGCTGTCAGTATCTTGCTTAAAGAAGAACTAGGCTAGTAGGATTGTTGTGTTTTTATGTTGAATAATTTATGCGATTATGCTGAATAGAGGTTGAATAAAGATGATAGTGCATATTCTCAGCACTGCTACTTCGTAAAATGGAGTTTTATGTAGCTTAGATTTCTTGACTCAATTGTGTAGCAGGCAACGATACTATTATAACTGTGGAAGCAGGGCATGAAACTAGAGAAACAGCTTCAGCAAATCTAGATACTCAAATCCATTCTGTTGAAGGACAAGCAACTGATGGTGCAGATGGTTACAAAATTGAGATCATTAAAAGCATTATATTTGGGGGTTTAGCTGAGTCAATTACAAGCTTAAGCATTGTTGCGTCTGCTACCGGTGGTGACACGACTACATGTAAGAGATATGTAGTATTATCATGTTTCAATCATCCATAACATAGTTCAATTACTCAACTGATGCTTTATCTGAATTTTCATAAGTATTTATTCATTTACCCTCACTGGTGTGAGAATAGTGCCTCTGACAAACTTAGCCAAGAAATAAATCTTGTTTATATGGATTAATAGTACAATTTGACTTTAGGCTAATTAAAAAACTTGTAAGTGATTTTCTTGGTCAATTACAATTTGATTTTGCTATGGATGTATTCCATCTTCTTAAACATCTAAAATTTATTTGAGAAAAAAAAACCACTTATAAAAGGCTCTGGCTCCCTACTTTGTCTTTTAAATTTTCTTCTGGTTTTGATGGTATCTTCATGTCTTACTGCAGTGAACATTTTAGTTCTAGCAATGGCTAATCTGTTTGGTGGACTTTTCATCATTTTCCACAATGTAAGTTGGCTTTAGCATTTTACCATGATTTCTTCACTTCCAATTATGTTTTTCCATCAGCTTTAATATGCTTTTCCTGGAGCCGAGGGTATATTAGAAACAACCTCTCTACCTCCCATGATAGGGATAAAGGTTTGCCTACACTCTACCCTCCCCAAACCCAACATGTGGGATTACATCGAGTATGTTGTTGTTGTTGGATTTCTTATGAACGAATTATTTACCTAGGTCCACGAGCACTCTCCAACAAAAATTAGGTCGTAGCTGCACCCAAGGGTGTGGCCTAGTGGTCGATGAAGTGGGTTGAGCACCATGAAGTCTTAGGTTCAATTCTCAGCAAAGACAAAACAGTAGGTGATTTATTCTCATGTTCAATTCCCAGCAGAGACAAACACTAGGTGATTTATTCCCATTTGTTTTAACCTTGGTGGACAGAGTTACTTGGTACTTGTTGCTAATAGGAGGTGACAGATATCTCGTGGAATTAGTCGAGGCCCGCGCAAGCATTCCCAAACACCATGGTTATAAAAAAAATAATTAGGTCCTAGCAATGGCATAGAAGAACCATTTAACCTGAAGCTTTAGCCAACCTCTTCATTTGAGGGACTAAAGATGCTAATATAGATGGGAAATTTTTTATCACATTTTGAAGCCATGTTTTCCTTCTTACCAGAATTTACTCAAATCAATCAATTTGTGGGGGCATCTTTTCTTCTTCATGTTTTCAGTTCAATTTTCTGTATCTATTACTGAATTCATAAAACTTGCAGCTTTGGGAGTTGAAAAGAGATCGTTTCGAGCAAGCCAGCAATCAGATAATGGAAAAACATGTAGATAGGTATCGAGAACAACTTGGCCGGAGAGAAAACTTCACACTGCATGCTGTACTTGTTATATTATCATATATTATATTTGGACTATTGCCTCCTGTAACCTATGGCTTCTCATTCCGCAAAAGTGATGACAAGGACCTCAAGATTGTGGCAGTTGCTGCAGCTTCACTTGTATGCATCTTAATGCTGGCAACTGGAAAGGCCTATGTTCAGAGAGCACCTAAACCTTACTTCAAAACTATATCAACTTACATTATTTTAGGCTTCACGGTTTCCGGTGTATCTTATGCAGCAGGCATACTATTCAATAGACTGCTGGAAAAGTTTGGTTTTTTCCAGCCTAGTTCAACTGTGAACTTGTTCCTTCCGGAGATGCCGGAGACTGGAGCAGCATGGGCATCCTTTTAAAGAGCAGAATGATGAACCACAAACATGTAACCTCCAGGAATATCCTCTAGTTCTTTATGGTTTGCTTTTTTTGGCATTTTAATTTTAGATTTAGCTTCTCCCCTTGTTATTTCAAGTTACTTAGTTTAAACACTCGATAAGAATAAATATCTGCATTACAATACTTGCATTAGAAATCTATGCATAACTTGCTTCCAAACCAAACGACCCTGAATGAAAAGAATAGAAACTCTGCTGAGTTTCTGAAAGAAAATTGAAATGAAAGCACATAATATCATTTCTTTGGATAAGCTGAGAACGTAAATTCAGTATATAGTCTTCTCTAGTGAACTAACAAATATAGAACTAAGATCAGTCACTTAACAATGGTGTTAAGTCATAGATGTATATTGAATTCATTAGTTTGTTGTGAACACTATAGCTAAGTTGTTCGGACCCCTCCAATCTATTTTTGTTTATCTTTGGAATCTTCCTTTTTTGTAATTTTTAGGAATTAAAGTACATTCATGTTTTTTCTACCATGTCATTTCCTTTCACAGCTTTTAGTAATTGGACAGATATAGGAAAGAGATAGGTGGGCTTAAAATTTGTAAGTTTCTTGTTTTCTCTACCCTCTTGTTTTTGTCACCGGGGGGGAAAAGTTGTGGTTGAGAGACGATCCATTTTTCATGGTAGATGAACCTAGCTAGAGGAAAAGGAAATGGATAAGACGGTAATGTTGAAACTTATACATCGATGTGTCACAAATAAGTGTTTGATTTTAAAATACAAGTGTGTTTCCGAAACTAAGTCATATGCTTCAACAAATAGCAAAACTGGCATAATAGATGGACGAAATTATGATGGTCATCCAGACTCTACTTGTAAGATTACATAGGGTATGTTGTTGTTGTTGGGTAAGACGCACTTTTGTAACCAGTTATTTCACCAGAAAAACGTTGTCATACAAACCGTTTTTATTCAGATTCTTCCTAGGCACACAGGACATTTTTTTTTCGTGGTTCGAAGTTTAGTATAAATATTGCACTGAACTTCAGGTGCAAGTCCAAAATTCAGACGGTTGCTGTAGAAGGTCGATGGAACCATGTATACGACAGTTCAAAACCAGTTGATTGGATATGATTAGAAATCGAAACCACTACAGGAGCCTCAAACCAGAACTGAACAAAAAATCTCAAATGAGCTAACAAAAACTGATTTGAATTCTGATTTGATTTTCTTATATGGGGTTACAAAGAGGATATGGAAAGCCAAAAAAGATGTGATTTTTAATTATTATTTTTTTTGATAAAGAGGAATAGCATTCTAGCTCTGGGAAGGAACCTGTCGGGTTTATGGTGTGGCGACAAAGAAAAGGTGAAGGATGTGAGCAGAGTAAGCAAAATGGCAAAGTTGCACTCATTTTGAAATTTGTGACCACATTTTAAATTACACTAGTGAAAGTGCTGCAAATAGCAATACATAATCATCGAATTCATTTCATTCGTTGGGGATAAAATCCATCATCCTTTAAATATTGAAAGACCAAAGGAATAAGAAGGAAGAAAATAACAAACGTTTGACAGAAAACAGTATATATCAAGTCTCTGTGGATTCTACGTTTATTTTCAATTACCTGCTTTGACATTACACGATTTAGTGTCCAAAAAAAACACAGCACCTAGACCTGATCAAGCGTTCTGTCAACAACTATGCATCAGTCACAAACAAGTTAAAGTCGACAATATAAACAAGTTAAAGTCTATTATATGAATCCTCACTGAGATGTTTCCTGATAATGGTGTCATCAAATTGTAGCAAATATAAATCACTGAACTGAAGCATTCTGGAAAAGACTCCCTAATGCATTATTAGTATGAATAGAACTGAAACATACCAAAATAAGAAGGCACACGTCAGAGCAAGTCTTCAAGTAAAAACCATACGAGGCTTTGCTCATCTGCTGCTTACAATTATCATTAATATTTAAGTAGTACCAAAATTTAGTAACAAGGGAAATCACTAACGGTCGAAGTTCTTTTAACGTAGACACACATCCCTTCCCATCATAAATTTCTTAACACGAGACAAGAAAACACTCAAAACATAAAGAACCAAACAAAATCATTCCTTGGGGGGCTGCATGTGCGACTATTTCCTGCAACTATCCTCTGAAGCCCAAAGTCAGTGTCAGAGAAGCATTATGGTGCGTACTCATATGAATGAGAAAAAGGGTATATGAAGAATAACTTCGCATCTTCGTCTATCACAGACACACCCGATCACGAACTTTTGGCGGGAGATTCAGATTTCAGATCTTGTTTACTTTTACCTCTCTTCATTTTGGCTTTAACCCGAGACTTTGTCACAAGAGTCTTCACTGTGTTGGCAAAATTCCCAGCTGCCATGATAATCAGAAGGATCCCACAGGTAACAACCTGGCACAATCGCATTATTTAGAAACTGAGTAGTTAATGATAGGAAGGGGCTGTCACAGTAACATGATTTTTTTGGCATGGCAGCTTACACAAGATATATTTGAATATTACAGGAGGGAAGGTCTAATTTAGTTACTTATATTGTTTGATTTGTGTTCTCAATGTTTTATTTCAAAGCAAGCACACCATGATAATTTGTTAGAAAAGAATCCTCTAACCAACTCGCAATAAGTTATTAAAATTGTCTTCCCTTAATCGCTGGAGCAACCAAACTAGATAACATTGGGTGAAAGAGAGAGTTTCATCTTACCTGCCACTCAGAAACAACACCAATGAATGCTGTCTTAAGCAACAAGACTCCAAGATATGCTTCAAATCCCTGACATCAAGAACAAACGACATACAGTCATTTGGAACCAGCTCAAAAGATACACCGATAAAATTTCATGGAACGTTCTGTGTACACAGGGATAACCAATTAAACTGACTTTTTTTCCTGATAAGGACACTGCCTATTGTTGAATGTGATGTCTAGAATAGAAGTATCATCCACAAAAGGTGATATCAAGTCATAAAAGGCTACAGATTATCACCCATCTAATTGTAATTAGTTACTTTTAGCTCAGATAAAGTTATGCTGTTACATCAATATTCAGAAACTTCACACAACTCACAGGGGAACTCATGTCAAGGTTCACAGAAAAAAAGGATCCTTGAAAGACTTTAGGTACCTTTGAACCAGACAGTCACTAAAAGGGGGCATCTATGATATTTAACATGCATTCACTAGGTACATCAAAGTCATGCAAAGTTACACTAGCATTTCCCACTCTTGGACTACTTAAATCAATCAACTTGAACCTAAAGGCCCAGTCTCCTGAAACAACAGGAGTGAAATTTCAAGAGAAAAAAGTAGTTCAGTTAAAAAAAAGTCCAAATTGAACTCAGTATACCTGCAAGATAAATAGTACAGGGAAGAGCAACAATAATTGACCATCTACTCCAGCAGTCTCTCCCCACACAACATCCATTCTCCTGGCCTGAAATCAGAATTCAGTAGACAATATCACAATTAGGAGAGGTTAATGGATGATAGGGAGTACAAATGTCTTCTATGTTCAGCTACAAGGCAAAACTCATTCCCTCAACATGAGGGATCCAAAAGAGTGACCTTGAAGTCAATCCTCAAGGTTTTTTGTTATTTATCCAACCAACAGGGCAGAGAAATATTTTTATTTTTTTGATAATTGTGGTGTCCGGGCCCTGTGGAGAGAAATATATCAGCCTATATGCACTAGTTACCAAAAACCATCTTGGTGCTTCTTATTAAAATTTATTTGACTTATAAAAGGAATAGTTCATCTGCACAAAATTAGCGAAGCTTTAAGACAGATTTTTAAAAGGACAAATTACGACACACGAAGGGTTTCTTAGTCAAACTAATGATTCCTCTGTTTGTGTACCTTTCCTAATGCAATACGAGTGTACAGTCTTTGTCTCTGATATCTATTCTGAAGGAGCATTGCAACACCTTGCATGATAGCCCATTTCAGGAACAGTTGCACACCCCTCTGCAATGGATTGTACATTAAAATGAGTATTATAAATCTTAAACATTATAGAGAAGTACATTTTTGTTGAATAGCAGCTAAATAAATATACATGTCGTTTTTAAATGAACAAAAACCTGCTTCTGTGAACAGTTAGGTTCTCTTTCTATTTCCCAGGTAAGACTTATAAGTGCCATGGCCATAGCACAGTAGTGATGTTTTATCCACCTGCAACAATACAACCATAATTTCTGTTGATTAGCTGTCTTTTGCGTTCAACATATATGATATTGGTAACAAACTTTAGAATCATTAAAATTGCACTGCTACTTCAGTTACATAAACAACAAAGATATGCGTTTTAATTGACAAACATAAAACAAATGACAGATGTTAAATTTTCATTGGCAATAGGGAATGTTGTTCAATTACCATGGACGAATATCACTTCCATTCGCTCTCAAAATGTTCTCTCGCAGAGCCAAACCTGTGTAGAGGTAAAGCAACCAGGCCTGAAGACATCGAGGAGCTCAGAATACTTATTTGTTAAATGTAAAAGTTTCACTATAATAAATAGGAAAGCAAGACTACCATGAATATGAAGTCAAATGACAAAATCTTCTATTTAAATGTACTACCTGGTAAAGTTGGACTGGCAATGCTGGTAAACATCCATCCCACATCCAAGATCTCAAGACTAGTAGCACTGATGGGAAAAGAAGGAATAGATATGCTGTCCTGTCCTGTCAAGAGAAGATCGGATATAATAATTACAAGAAAGATGTTTCCACATAACTGACGCTTTCCATGTATGCAAGTCATTTATCCATTTTATCTGGGAAGGGCAGACTCATTTCAAGTTTGATTGATAGAAGCCGCACTAGCTCTCTTCCCTCATAACGAAGTGTAGATGGTCAGTTAGAAAGAACTTGAATAATATGTAATTCAAGTTAAAAGGAGCAAAAACATAGATAATAGTAGCTTATCCCAACTATTATCTGGGACTAATATTAACCAGGCTTTGTCAAGGCATAAGCCGCTGGCCTCAAAGTCTACTCCATATACAAGAATCTGTTCAAAGGAGAGGCTATCTACCAATATGGAAATCTTAATCTTCCTCAAATATCAAGCAGTAACATGCACAACACACATGAAAAAATGATGAATACAATATGGAAAAAGTTCTCAAAAGATGGGTTTGCATTGAAACATATTCGAGTTCTGGCGCATGTAGAAGCGATTTAACTTGAACATGATACAGTTTTAATCAACCCCAAAAGAACACCAATTTGTTCAATTACCATTAGATTTATCAGCGATTCAAAGACAAACTAATCACCCACCTCTAATACAATAACTTTAACACCGTTATAAAATAAAAATCAAAGCTCGGAACAAATACCCTGAAACTATTATATTCCTCTTTCACTTTCAGTTGCACATCCTTTCTGTTAGCACGAACATTGATTGGCCCCAAAAACATCCTCAAAAACCCTCCTGTAATTAACCACATCAAAACCAACAAACAACCAGTAAAATCATAAATTTAACAAAGGAAAAAAATGAAACATACCATGAGATTTGCTCGGAAGAAAAGCTGCAGCATCTCCCTCACTCAATACATAACTAGCTTTAAACAACTCCTCTTCCAACTGAAAATAAATAAACATGAAAAAAAAAAGTTAACACAAATCACATCTACGTCGAACTAGCACCAAATACCTTAATGCACATGCATGTAAACATAAATGCACCGAAAAATCAACCTCAAACAATTCTCTCCATCCGCACACACATTGAACAGAGTTACCTAATACCTGTTGTTGTGCATAATTATTTTTTTTTTTAAAAAAAACTAATAGAAATCCATTACCTTTTCAGCTTGATTAGGATCCAATTTACTCTTCCTTACAGCTGAACGAAGCCCCTGGACGCACGAATCAAGCGACTTAGCTTTCTGCCTTAACGAATCCTCTTCACGAGTAGTTCTCGAGATCAAAGAAGAAGCTGCGTCTTGCAACTCCTTAGCTTGTTCGACGATTCTAGAAGCTTCTTCCACAAAATTTCGTTCCACCAAATTCTGTCCCACCGCCGTAGTAATAGAATCCCCATCCCCCATCTCCGGTAACCAAAAAACTCCCGATCCAATTCTCCGATAAACAAAAAAACTGTAATCTCACATCTACCGTTAATCGAATTGATGAATACGCAGATATGTGATGGAATTAAATAGAAATATATTTTTGGTGACCGTGAAGGTGCGGCAGCAAAAGGGTATCTAGAAAAGGGGAGTGGAGGAGCGAGGGTGGGTGGGTGGGTGGTAAAAGAGATATCAGAAATGGGGCCAGCAAGCCAGAGAACCGCTGAGTCTGCTGGCGTTAGCTTGAAGGAGTGAATTTAATTTCATTGATCTGTTTTCCCAAAAAATAAAAGCATTAAATTTTCATATATAACTTATAAAGGTACTAATAATTTTGTGTAAATAGGAGTAACATACATTTTGTCTCAAATTGCATCATATTCTTTTCTTTTTAATGTATTATATTTAAAAATAATTTAATTATATATTTTAAGAAATCAAAGCAAGATGTTATTTTCAATTTTATAATTATAAATAAATAAATATATCTCAAACTATTTCGAGTATTAATAGCCAAATTTAAATTTCAAAATTATATTGTGAATATAGATAACTTTTAATTTTAGTAAAAGAAAAACTCAATACTCCTAAATGATTTCTCAAAGAGGAGTAAAAATGAATGAAAAGAGTATTTCTTTCATCTCAATTTAAGTATCTTGTTTTTCAAAAAAAAATTATTTTAAAAAGAATAACTCTTTTTATATTTGATAACTCTCTAATCTCAACATTTTGCATGGCTTAATCATTTTAGTAAAGATATTACACATATCAATATTGAAAAGTTTTCATATTTTCTTACTCTATATCTAATCAAATTACTAAATGTTTTAAATTGAAATGAGTAGAATATTTTTTTCTCATTAGATTATATATCTAGTATTTTGATATATTTTATTTGAGCCAGAAATTTATCTGAATAAATCCTCCACCTACACAATATAAGATATAAAAATATATAATTACGGATATATCAATTTTTCCAAATCACACTTATAAAATCACACTAAATATATTATTATTACTATTATAATTGTTATAAATTATATATTTAGTCAAATATACTCACATATATTGGGATGGTGAGAATAATTATTTTTGGGACCGGAAAATAGTTTCAACAACTTTGAAAACTTATATTCACCAACTATAGTGTATAGTGTATAGTGTATAGTGTATATTAGGGTAGGTTTGAAATTGGATGAGTAATTTGATCCAAAATCTAATCCATAACACTAGACGAAGTTTCTTTAAAAGTATTAAAATATTGCGGCAAGTAGATTAATAGACTATGATTATGACACATTAATATGTCATAAAAAATTGAAGCTCACATAGCTTAGAGAATCCTAGTTAATGTTTGTATACTTTGATAAATACAATTGAGTGTATCGAAATTAAAATTTTCGCTATTAATATGATATTCGATTTTAGAAAAATTAAATACTAAAATATATAATATCATATTAAGGTTCTTGAAATATTTCTATGAAAACCATTCAATCTTTGTTATTAAATATAAACTAATCGATAAATTATATAGGGAAAATGATCTGAAATATATTCGAATTTTGACCGAAATTGCAGTAACGATACCAAACTTTGGAAATGACCTTTTACCCCTACACTATTTAATAGTGTATTTTAAAGGTATATATATGCCCATGTGGACATCATAAATATTGCATAATTATAAATAATAACGTGCCCACGTGGACACATATATACCTTCTAAATGCACTATTAAATAGTACATGGAGGTAAAAAGTCTTTCATAAAGTTTGGTATCATAACAACAATTTCGGCCAAAGTTCGAGTATTTTTCAGACCTTTTTCCCAATTATATATAATCGTATAAAATATAATTTACCCAAGTTTTTAGTGTTTTTGAACAAAAATTGAACTTCAAAGACATCAATTCTAAATAGTTGAGATATATTTCTTGTTCGAATATTTTCAGTCAATTATTTTTTCCGTTCATATTTATTCGTTTATTATTTTAAAATATATTTTTTTATTTGTTATTTTTAACCTATAAAGGAAAAATAAAAGAGAAGAGAAAAGAGGGGAAGAAATCAGAAAATTTATTTTTGTTCATTAATGTGTGACACTGCATTTTTAATAAATATGGAGGCAGAAAGCTCATAACTATTCCCCCAATGAAAAATAAGACACGTAATAAAACAAGCTTATCGAAGGACTAACTGAAATTAAATTATCCGCTTTGAACCATTTTTCTTGTCACATTTTTAATTTACATGTTCTTTAAGAAATTGTTCTTACTGTTCGATATTAGTTCTTAATTTATTTTAAAAAAAATTAAAAGACAAAGCTAATTACACTTTTCTTAAGAAATCATAATTAAGAAAAATAGTTTTACTAGTTTAAGCAAACAAAAATAGTTATAGTTTACTTATCCACAATAGCTCCAACCTCTTTATAGATAGAGCGTAGAGCAAATTCCCAATATGAGATAGTCAAAATTGAAGTAAGTCCTTGTGATTCAACCAAAGGGCATATAATTTATCAACTCCACAAAAAAGATTTGAAGGATTAGAGATAATGGATGTAAACCGAAAAGGATTCATAAGTAATTGTTAATGAAGGCGAGGTTATCAAATTCTGAGGTGTCGGTATCAATCTATGCCAAATCGTTCCACGTTTACTCGTAGCAAGATATTTTAGGAAATTTTTTTTGAGAATTTTACAAATTTATTTACATTTTGAAAAAGAAATTAATTGTAAAAATAATAAATCAATTTTATCTTGCTTTTGTACGAGTTTGGATATGAAATCACCGCTATTGGAATCCTATTATGAATCAAGTCCAATCCAATGTGGATATCAGGGGCACACAAATAGTTATTGGGCTGACAAGAACTATTGAGGCGAAAACAAATAGAAGGATTAGGTTAATTTGAGATTTAGGTTGAATAGTGGGGCACGGAAACGGTTCAATCAAAAAAGTTAATGGTAACTGATATGTGATTCAAGAATTATACCTATTGTTAAGATAAAGAATCTTATTCCTCTTAGCTCCCTTCTTAGAGCCTAAATATTTCGTTTTCATTCTTATATGTGTCCTTTAATTACTTGTAATTTCAATTTCAATAGCTTGAGTGTTGTAATTACGACTCTGAAGTTAAAAAAAATCATGTTGCAATTTTTATCAATATAGTGAAGAATTCGAATTTGTTAGACTTTCAAGCACAAATTCGAATTTGATTAGATTCTATTACGAAAGTCGTATTATTGATAGATTTGAAAAATGGAGTGTGAAACTCGTGCAAAAATCACACACACATTTTAATTTTATTCTTTTCAAAAATTCAAACAAACATAGCCTTGAAAATTCGTGGGGGCTGCTTCCTACGTGAACCAACACCACCCATTGCTGACTAACTATTACGAATAAATCAACCCTTTAAAATTCGTAATTGTAATTAATATTTGTCCTTGGGCTAACTAGTGAACAATATTTATGGATTTTTTCTTTCTGCAAAATATTACTATAAATTATATTATTAAATTTATAAAAGTCAAAGAATATGCTTTCCCTATTGAGTATATCTCCAAAAAGATGACAATATTGAAAATAATTCTACTTTTTGCGTTGCACTTAATATACTTTCTGTTAGTATATTAAATGTCAGGGAAAATTAACAAACACACATTTGAGCTTGTACCCGAGAAAAGGAATTACATTAATTCTCAAGTACAAGCTCAAATGTGCACTTGTTAATTTTTATTTTGACACCTCAACTAATGCTTGTATCTATTAAACGCTACTAGTGGTGAACAAAAAAATGACCTCTTTTCTCATGAGGGTTTCTAGGTTCTACATGTTTAAAGAGATGCTTGATGATCTCATTGATTTCCAAGCTGAAAAAGTAATGGTATTGACTATTGAGCCTCAGAACTTTCTTTGGTGGAGTTAATAAGCTAGGACGTTCTTTCAAACACCCTCTACCGAAAAACTATATAATAGATGTTGAACCCTCTTGGTGAAAATATTGTCTCCACCACTGGTGGTATGGAAGCAAGAAAAACTTAGAATGCTAAACAAATGACTTTCAATAAATTACTATTATTCATACAAGTCCTTCTGAAAGCATCTTTTAGAGATGCAATCTGCATATCATGACAAGACCATATTATCCAGCTAATGTCCTTTAAAGATCATGAATGCTTTACAGATTCATCAGAAACAAGTACAAATATTATAATGCACATATACATGTACTCTTTTTCATGCACTAATACACTTTTTGGGTCAAGAAGATTAGTATCTATTGGATTCGCAGCTCTGAAAACATGCTGCAGAACAGAGACCTTTTCTTGACATTTCTACAATTCTTAGTTATAGTATACATAATCATCTCAAAAACATCTTCAAGAGAATAGTTTTCATTCCAAGCCAAAACCTGACATGATCGATAACATCTTTGTGATTGTCAATAGCAGAAGGAAAGGTTACATAACCTGCCTCAAAGAGTAGTTGCCTCTTTAGTATCAGTTGCATCTACAGGTTCCTTAAATTTTGCCTTTTCACTGAGCTCTTGAAATGCACGAAGAAGATTCTGAAGTCTTGCAACAAACTCAATCAACAAGGACGTAAATGTTGACAGTGATAATGTACTAGCACTTTCAAAAGTTCGTACTTCACGTTCGTTTAAAATCACATCTCCAATAAGTGAAAGCCGTGAAGGCCACATTGTCTGCTGCGCGAATACATCTGCTGAGGAACCCCATTGTGAAGTAGAAAAGTTGACACTTACATTTGGATTAAGAGTATCCATGTGTTTCAATGTGTGAGCAGACCTTAGATGGAGAGTAGCTTCACTAAGGGAGTTAATTACCATTGGTTTAGGTTCATTGTCCTTAAGTTCTTGTAGGCGTTCAGGATCTTCAAACTTCTTAGGTCTTTTTGAACTTTCCCAATTCTCTGCATTAACCAAAAGATAAGATTTTTGGTCAATCAACAATTGGAGATCCTCAGCAGCTTCATGAACATCCTTGAGAGGATCTCCGGAGCTTAGTTTCTCCATCTTTTCAACTTTCTCCCCAAGCAGTCGTATCACTTTAGCTCCTTCAGTCCCAACTCTCCGAATCTCCTTCATAAAAGTCCGCCTCAATTCAGATGCTGCCTACAAGAAAAAAAAAATGCACGAAGAGAGCATGAATTTTTTATCTAAAATCAAGAACCATAACAAGTGCAAATAGGAAATATATATAGCTCCAAAATCAGTTTTATGTATTTTATGCAGCTAGCTGTCACTGATGAATAGACAAAGATTCTTGAATTTTTAGTTTATTTAGAGGAAAAGATACAAAAATGGATATAAACATATATATATATATATATATATATATATTATGTCTAGTAAGTGGAGAACCTAGAAACTGTATTTACAAGATCACTTCCATATCTTTGAATGTTGAAGAGAACGTCTTATTGGTCTATAGTAAGACTTAATAAAACAAGACTTTTAAGCTTCATCATTGAACCGATAGCCAAATATAACCCAATTTTAAGATGATGTATGTTTGGACAAAACTCCTTCGAGATTAGAGCATTTCTAAAAAAGCTTGGTGAACTGCCATCACGCTAGATGAAATTTTGTCATGTTACTTAAGTTGAAGCTGACATTAACGGGTTTTCTATATAAATACTTCTTGAGAAGCTTCCTTCAAACTGTTTAAGTAATAAAAGGATGACACTAGGATAAAAGTCATCTCAACATTTTAAGGATACTTATTTGCGTAAAAGATGATCAAGTTATAGCCAAAATGAAAGGGTGTTCAGCTAAGCTGGCAGTTAGAAATGATACACAATTGATAAGATCTGACTAGAGTTATCAAAGGTGAAAAGCACCAAGACCAGTTGGGGCATTTAGTGCAATTAAAGCATGGGATTTAGCAAAGAAAGGTGCTTATGAAGAAAAAAGAGAAGTTACATATGTAATATAAGAAAAAAATTCAACCAGTTCAAATTTCTAATTAAGAAGATATCAAGATGGAGTTCAAAGTTTGGAGTGACTGGTTTTCTTAAGTTAAATTTCTCATTTATTATTCCTGATCATTAACACATTCATTCACATATTTTGTTCGTAATTTATATCACTTTGCTATGCTGGTTATATTCCCGCTCTCCGCCCAAGATCCCAAAGAAAGTAGCTTATTTATTACACTATTTATTTAATTCCATAAAATATCCTTAAATTAAGGAGTTGGTGTAGTTGGCCATGCTAGAAGTGATTCTAACCCTCCCTTATGTTTCCTTTCCTGCCATCCTCAAGAAGGAAAAGACTCTTTCTACTGTCCAGCTAGTGCTTCCCTCTTAAAGACAGTGTCCACGGATGTATTAAGGGCCTAAGGTGTTTGTATTAAGGGCCAAACGTCCAACCTAAGAGTTAACCAGCTTCAAGGTTTAAGCACTCCTAAAGTGGGGTCTATCGGAAACAACCTCTCTACCCTTATAAGGCAGGGGTAAGGTTGCGTACACCTCCTTTCCCAAACCCCACTTGTGGGATTTCACTAGGTATTATGTTGTATTTATCAAACAATCCAGTGGCATGGTGTTAATCTTTGTGAAGGGCACGAAGGTCGATATTTGACTACTACGTAAAATTACTAAAAAAAAGGAGAAAACTCTGAACATTTTATGAAATATATATAGCAAACCAAAACTGCAGTTCCACGGTTGAGTTTTTATCCCCAAAGCCAAATAGGTTAGTCAAACAAATGAGATCTGTCAATTACTTAACTAACTAATCTGATATGTCAACATTCTGAAAATTAGTACTGAAGAATCAATTGAGTTTTCATCTGATTAAAAATTAATTAATAGTTCTGCGCACACCTTTCGTGTTTTACCATAGAGGGAGTGCAAACCCCTTAACAGGTACTAACTTTAGCATAGTTCCTATGTGTCTTACCATTTCCTAATTATGGTTATGTGGAACTGCACCCAAAAGGTGTGGTCTAGCGGTTAATTTAGTGGGTGAAAACCTTGGAGACTAGGGTTCAACCCCAGCAGAGACAAAAAAAGGTTAGGTGATTTCTTTCCATCTTCCTAAACCTTGGTGGCAACGTTACCAAGTAGCAGGTACTCGGTGGAATAATAGAGGTGAGCAAACCCCAACACCACCATTATCAAAAAAATAAAAAGGTTACGTAGAACTGCACACGTCGAGTATGCTGATTAATTCAAGTACATCTCTCCTATACATATGCTGATTAATTCAAGTACATCTCTCCTATACATATGCTGATTAATTTAAGTACTTATCTACTATACATCTAAAATATTCATATTGATTAATGATTATTCAAGCTGCCTAATTCTATAACAGACTAAAAACGAAAAAAGAAAGAAAGTAACTGGCAGGTATGAGTTAGGCTTCAAACGTATGGAATATAAAATAACAAAAAAATCTGTGCAGCATATTGCTTTACGCTAAGTTTGAGTTTTTTAGAAAAAGCTATACCTGTATTTCCGAAAGAATACATCCATGCATTGCCATTATCATGAAAGCACAGTGTCGTAGTGCACCACTGACTCTAGTATATTCACCCCAAGGATAATTGAGCATTCTGTATCGTCCATGAGGGGGTTCCCACACAGCAAAAGCTAACTGAACCAAGATACCAAAATTAGCAACCCAAGAAAACAGATTTTGTTCCACCATCCCTAATGAATGTCCAAATTCTTCTTTTTTCTCTTTCCATCCAAAATATTGTAAAGCTACACGTGCTCTACCTTTATTCTTTGATTTCTTTGATACAAAAAACTTATCAGCCTCAACTATTAGTTATATGTGCTCTACCTTTATTCTTTGATTTATTAGTATACAAGACTTACTAACCTCTTACTAACCTCCACATGATACCCATTTAAAGTTGAACACTTTCAGCCCTTAGGATAATATAGTGCCAGATGGGACATTCAACTTGGAATGGAGGAAATACAACATATTCACAGTTAAGCATCAATAAACATAGAATTACCAGAGAAGCTTCTTGGCTGGTGGACTCTACAGCAGTCCTGTAACCACTGTAGATAGGATCATCAGATGCCTGGTAAAGAAGAATTTTTGATGGTATCCTATCGTATTCAAGACATTGCAAATAGTCATTGACACAACCTAAAAAAGAAGCATGGCAGATATCAGTCAAGCATATCATGTTTATGTTATCCCAAGACAACTTAAAGATAAGAGATGAAAGAATCTTTACCTTCCAAAGAAGTAGCAACGCCCTTAAAGTTTTTCACCACCAATTTGTGCAAATCTTCACCAGCCCAAATAGGGAAGATGCATATATTTATAACCAAACAAACAGCAGCTCCAACCCCAATAAGTAACAATCGAGAAACAGCTGTCTTTACAAAATCCGAAGTCCCCGATACTAGCACGATACAATATGTCAATAAGAAAACCCGGAATCCATATTCATATTCCTTCAGTGGAGGAAACAATTTCATATAAGTTGCGCAAAATCCTGAGTGAAAGAGAGAAAGGTAGAGATGAGAGTAGGATAGAAGTGATTTACCGGATATATATATATACACACACGCATATTTTCACCAAAAGGTACAAGGAAATAGAAAGAGAAAGCAAGAGAGAGAGAGAGAGTATGGTATATATTATACGAAAAGTACAGATTAGGATATCATAGTATGTATTAGCCTTGGAACATATAATCATATATAGTAAATGCCATTATTAGCTTTTATATCATGTAGTAAGCAAGCAAACTCTTCCTCTCAATGTCCCATTTAACGCTTAAATATGATACAAGAAGAAAAATGGTGATTCTGCCTGTGATATTGATGCATAAGGCACATGGGAGGTAAGATAAACTGAAAAAACCTTTCCTTTCCTTTGGAACAATTGTTATAGATGTGTGATTTGCTTGAAATCTGAATTAATGCAACGTTCTTCAGTAAGCTATTAAACCTAAGCATTTTATTAAGGATACTAGACTGATTTATTCTTCTTTTATGAAGTTGGAACCCGAGGGGCATATATGTGTCAAGAGGTTCACTCAATTCAAGAGTGGAGAACTATGCCTTTGTCTACATAGTTTCATTGATGCTTTAGTTGCGCCTAATATAGGTGCTTATTTTGAGGAGATAATAGTTCAGATTCCTTTCATCTTTTCGTTCTCCAGTTTACTGTTCATGTCACCCAATTGCCAGGCTGGAAGAAGACCCTCTCTGTATTTCTTTCCTTGTTCCATTTGTGCTACTAATCACCTATAGTTTGAAATCCTTCTAATCCAATATTCCGAAAAAATATATATATATATAGTCCAAGAAGAAATTGAAAACCCTCGAATCCTAAAATCAAAATTATATGAAGAAGCAAGTTCACGCCTTTCTGCATAAGCAGCTGTTCATACCATGATTATGAAAATTTGGCCTTTTGCCCCCTTCAATATTCTGAAGTCACGAAACCTATTCAGAGAACGAATTAAGTAACAGTTCGAATTGCATTGAACAGTTGAAAGATTGAAGCCTAATTAAGTGCTCAAGTTGCATCAAATTTAGAAACTTGATATATGGTTCAACTTTCATTTTCTGTCCAATTTGGCTTTTGTTTTTACATTTATTAACTTATATAGTCAACGTATTTATAGTTTCTAGCTAGATCTAATTGATTCTCACTTCACTTTTTCAATCTCTAAGCTAATGAAGAGAAGCAGAAAAAACAAGACAAAATGAATACATAACCTTTTTCATCATGATTCATACATAAACACAATCATAAAACTTGAAGTATACTAAAACTCTAAAAATTGAATCCGAACCTGCAATAAATACACTGATCACAATCAAAATCTCTCGAAATCCTCCAGCCATAAGAGACAGTTCAGCAATGCCCAAAGCTAATCCTCCAGCAGAAAATGTCCCCAAAGCCCTGTTAAATCCTTTGTTAAGCGTTGCACCTACACATTTAAGTTATAATAATCTCAAATTAGCAATAACCCTTTTCTTCCATCAATCCAAAAAACATAAAAGAAACTGCAAAATTGATACATAAAAACAAAATTTTAGGAGATCCCCTCGTTAGCTCAGTTGGTTGGCTACCCGAACTACATCAACTTTCACCTTATTGGTCAGGTTTCGATTTATTCAATCCACTCCCTAATTTTCCTTCTACCCCAATTTTCTTTTTTTCTTTTTTTCAAATTTTTTCAAAAAAATGAAATTTTACTAGAATTTAAATAGTTCAGTTAGTTGATTGTCTAAACTATTGAACTTTCAACGGATTGGATTCAATTCAACATCTTGTAATCCCTTCCGGTATTTCCCCTTCCCTACCCCAAATCAAAAAAGAAGAAGAAGACGAGATTTTCACATACCTATGCTGAATTCAAAAACGACGACAACAGTAAGAATCGCCCAAACGGAGTGGCTACCAATATAGGGTATGGGTTCTTTGAAGAAAATGAGAATCGAAACAAGGGCAAGAGCAAAACCCACTTTAGCAGAAAAGATAATCTTCCTCGGATCACTACGACCCATTTTAACTGCTTTACTTGCAGCTTGTTTGACATTGTTACAGTACTCAGAAACTCGATAACGAATACGTTCTAGAAAGTTCTCGTTTCCTGTAAAAGAACCACCACCTACACTCAAGTCTGAATAGCCTTTTCTGAGTAGTAACAATCTTTCTTTGCTTGTTTCATGAAAGCTCTGCTTCAATGAACCCAGATATGCATTGCCTGCTGCCATTTTTATTTATTTTTTGGATCAAAATTGTTAGAGAAATTGATGAAGAAGTTGCATGATTCTTATATGGTGTATAATCTGATCTGAATTTGACTAAATTATTGAGATTCTTTATTGTTTTCTGTCGTCAACTGGATCTCAAGATTGGATGTATTTGGTCTCTGTTTTTTCACAAAAATCATTTTTTCTTCCCCAATTTTTCATTTTTCAACTATTAGTCGTATTTGTATTAAATTCCGACTAATAACTTGAGTTATTTACAGGAAAAATTAGCAAACTAGTCAAAAAACCTAACTTAATTAGTAAAAATCTCCATACTTTATAAATATTAGTAAAAATGTCAAAATGTCATTATTTTAGAAAAGATTGTGTATCCTAATTTACTTCCTATTTTATCTCACCTTAATTACACATTTTTCAATTAATCCTCTATCATATGTTTAAAATAAAGGGAATAATTTCTCTCTCTCATATTTTCTTCTTCTTCTTTTTTTTTTTTTTTTTTGCAACATATTTTCATCTTCCAATTCTTCTCCATTTCAAAACCCGCCTCTCTCTCTTCCTTCTTTTTTGTTTTATTTTTCCAGAAATTGAAAAATATATTTTATAAAGATATTCACACAATTCCTTTTATTAAGGTATGCATCCTTATCCGTTTTTTAAGATTTGTTTTATGAATTTATTTTTGTTTAAATCGTTCAAAATTGTTGTATGTAGTTGAAATCACATTTAGGGTTTGATAAACTCTAAATCACTCTCTAATGGCAGAATCTAAGAGAATTACTAGAGGTATCCAACTTAATCAACAATTTTCTACTTAGAACAAAAATGACGACAATTTTGTATTTTAATTTGCTTATTTTGTATTTCATTATCACTTTATATACAAACAAATTCTACTTTTTTTTTATTTTGTATTCATCATAATGGTATACCAACGAAGTCATATTTGTATTTCAATGGAAGTGAGTATTTATTGTCCTCATTTTGTATTTCAATCTCAATTTTCAATGACAACAAGTCTGTATTTCTTTTTTATTATGTTTTCATCATAATTGTATACCAACAACTTTTATATTTTATGTGCTCACTTTACCATTCAAATTAAAATTGAATATCATATTGTGGTACGTATTTTACTGTGATCATTTTGTATTTAACTCTCACATTGTATTCAGAAAAGTTTGTATTTTTTTTGTGTTCATCATAATGACATACCAACAAAGTCAATTTTGTATTTCAATTGATTTGAGTATTTATTGTGCTCATTTCGTATTTCAATCTCAATTTCAATGACAACAAGTCTGTATTTCTTTTTTATTATGTTTTCATCATAATTGTATATCAACAACTTTTGTATTTTATGTGCTCACTTTACCATTCAAATTAAAATTGGTATTTTACTTTCATAGTGAAAACTAAAAATTGTATCCCAGTGATCAAAATTGTATTAAATAACTGCCAAATATATTTTTCTTTTATTCGTATTACAAAAATATTACTCATTGTATCACAATATAATCTAATCATTACATATTAATACGATTAAAGAAAGATACAAGATTCTGGAAAAACAATAGCATACATAATGAAAATAATACAATCTGTTGAGGAATGATACAATATTCTAAAAAAAATACAAATTGACTGTGAAAGAAATATGATACATCTATGTTTAAGAAATACAAATCAATTTGACATACCTACTGGAATGACTACAAACTAAAAAAAAAATACAATGTTCTTAATAAAAATATAAATGTTGAGTAAAAGAAAAACAATTGACAAACAAAAATTAATATGAATACAATTTTGTAACCTTCTTCTCCATTCTCTCTTTCTTTGCAACCTTCTTCTCCGATTCTCTTTTTTTTTTTCTTCTTCTTCTTCGTCTGATATATTTCTTTTTTTCGATTCTTTGTTCACAAAACCCAAATTTAAATCCGTATTCACTTGTGCAATAGTAAAACGTTGTCTCGTCATCCAAAAAGAAATATGCACGTTATTAGGATCACAATCTGCAAGCTTTGATTGTGACACATTTTTATACTATGTTTTGTGATTTTTTTTCTAATTATTATTATGTAAGTGTATATATTCTCTAGTTAGTAAGATCTTAGTCTAAAAAGATTTGATTGGTTATTATTATCTCATGAATTTC